>CM040244.1:161231901-161431901 GCA_022545495.1 Chrysanthemum lavandulifolium | reverse complement strand
TTAGACTTGCTCATAATTCTTCAGCAAGTTGATTCTCACTAAGACTTCTATGTTGTTCTTCTCAAAAGATTTCAAGTATCCGGGGGAAGGAGACTTACAAAGCGAGTGTTCTTGATTCTTCTAAGTATCAATACCGGCAGAGAGGGAAGGAGACACGATTCTAACGCGAGTAATCTTGATGAGCTTAATTCTTCTAAGTGATTGAAGATATCCGGGAAGACTATTGTCATTACCGAGAAACTTAAGGTTTGACTCATGGAGTTTAGTGTTCTTATTCCAACTATGTGGGGAAGAGATGGAAGAGTTAGTTTCGAAGATGAAAGAGGTACAAAAGTGTGTGATGATTTGATGTTATCGCAATCATCCGGGAGAGAGAATTGTGTACATTGGGGCGCTCATTTGTCTCACTTGAGAGCTTAATCGGTGATTCGTAGATATAATCACTTATTCCGAGTTGACGTCCGCAGAGATAATCGCGATTCGCCCGCTTCTTCAATGTTATCGGTTATTCTCTCTTTGGGCATTCGGTACTTCGAGTTCGTGAGCTTCATACACTTCTTCGTGGGGAGAAAAGTATACATCGGGTTATTCTTTGGCTATTGGACTTAACACGCTACTTGATGGTATAAGTTTCTTTGTCTTCGAGTATGTGTATTCGGGTTCGTGAGCTCTAGTCTAAGAGACTGACTGCATCTATTCATCTACTTGGGGGAAGTGGTCTCTTGACAACTCGTTGGGGATGCATAGCTTCAGACTTCAGTGGAAAAGGAATTTGAGAAGATTATCTAAATGTGGGATGATACGTTGTTGGTGTTCTATTTGATGATATAACCTCGAACGAAGAATCACAGTGATTATTCTTAAATGGAGCAGCAAGTTCGATGATAATGGTGTGCTTCTTTGTGCATCTGGCTAAGAGAAGCTTGAAAGAAAGCTTTGAATCTGCTCACTAAAGGATTTTCGGTTTGGGGAAGTCGCCAAAGTCTCACTTTCGAGATGGTTCAATTTCTTTCTTCAATGCAAGAGCCTCAGAAGCTTTGGTGGTGAATGTTTAAGAGATGATGACTTCTATCTTCTACAACGGGGTTGTTCGATATCCTTATCTCGGTACTCGTATCATCATCTTCCTAAACTATATCATCTACTCTATCTCTGTATATATTTATCAGAAAACCAAATACAAAAATATAAAACCTTCAAAAACCCATAAAAATCAGAAAATTTGAAAAATACCAAAAATATTGTTTTTTAAAGACATGTCTTCTGGTATCGATAACATCTGCGGTCTTAGAAATGTCATTCAATAATGGCACGGGACCATAGATGAAGTTCGAGCAGAAGGTGTAAATATTCATTTTCAAAACATGTCAAATCTATGGCTTGCAGTTATTTCAGACTGTAACCCGAGCTTAAACTATGGCTTGCAGTTACTTCTGACTGTGACCCACGCTTAAAACTATGGTTTGCTATTATTTCTGATAGCAACCCGCTCTTCAAGGAAGGAAAGTGTTGCGCTAAAACAATTTTCAAATATTTCGTGCACTTATCCTAAAACAATTTGAGGAAAGTATGTCGAAGGACTGCTGTTCCTACACAAATGTTTTTCCGTCTAAAATTCTTCAGAAAAATATTTGTTGTATTTCAAAATGTTGGAAAATGAGTTGCTTGAAAAATCAATCAGATTCAGAGTTTTTATAAAATTTGCAAACTCAGTCAATGAATTCAGCGCTTTTAAACTTTTCAAAAAATGAGTCATTGATTGAGGGGGAGAATGTTTTCACTATATCATCTAACGGGCTTTCTTAATTATCCTAATTTGCTTAATTAAAAATGATGTTAACCTATGTTGAAGGACTAGGTGCCTAGGATATGATTGCTAGGATTAGATGATTAGAGTTTGATAAACACATTATTCTCATGCCATATATGAATTGATTGTTATGTTGGATTGACTTTTATTAGTCGATTGCTGTTTGGGTGATGTCGACCACCATATATCTCAGATGTGTTCACTAACGATGCGGTATATTGGTATATAAGAATGTTCCCGATCCGGATCCCACAATTGAAGATGATTGGATGCCGAAAGGAAAGGGTAACTATATCTTGGGTTGACAAATGAAGAAACGGAGCTTAATTGGAATTCAAAGGAGAGTTGGCATAAATGCAACGAAGAGGTCTCACCGCATCGCCAGATGGTTTTCTTCTAAGTGATTGAAGAAACGGAGCTTAATTTGACCTCGGTTGGCATTCAAAATGCAACATAAGAAGAAGTCTCACCGCATCCGCAGACGGTTTTCTTCCAAGCCCTACAAAGAACAACGAAGCTTCTCAACCACCTAACGTATCTTTGTGCAGGATACCATTTTTAAACAATTTTGAATAATTTGATTAAATTGTTTTGAAAATGGAAAATATTGTTTTGAAAATTAATTGGACTAAATTTTGAAAATCACCGGACTTCATTTTATCAAAACTTAAGTCACTCAATCAACGACTTCGGTCATCGATTGAGGGGGAGAGTGATTTAATTTAAAGTATTTTCAAACAATATATCTTCAAAAGAGTCCGTTTGTACGTTAAAATGTGGTGATCTACAGATTTAATGTTATGTCATGGTATGATTTTTTCATTTGACTCAAAGATCTTACAAAATAAAATGTTTTATGTTCTTGTTTGATTGTGAATTCGTTTTATCTTACTTAAGAATCTCTTAAAAACTATCATAACTGACACTAACAATCTTTAATGTCTTTAATTGGTCTATCTCAGTCAATTTCAAAAATTAAATCTTGCCACGTCTTTCCCCTAAAATTTTCTAAATGATTTAAATCATTCGGGATCACAAATCTCAAATGGTTTGAAATTTTGATCGGGGGAGAGATCGTGATTTAAATCTCAAATCGGTTTTAAAAGGGTGACTGTTTCTTAAGCACTCCTTCCTTCATGTGCCAAACGATTTCTAATACATAATGCACATGATTGTGGAGGAGCATTTAACCATAAACCAGAAGAGCTTTTAAATCAGGCACATATTCTCCCATGTTTTCCAAACCTTATTAAATCACTTGGGATCCAAAATCTCAAAGGGTTTGATATTTATGATCGGGGGAGAATTTGTGATTTAATATGAAATTTGATAAAGGTGATCGTTTTGATTCAATTGTGCAGTCGCTTCTCTCATATGTGCTAAACGCTTTCTTCTCGAAGCACATATTGAGGGGAGCATTTCTAATGATAATAAACTATCAAGGTGCAAATGCTTTTATGATTTAATATAAATTACCTTGATTGAGTTTTAAATGGTTTCTAAATGGCGCAGTGATCGTGAAAGTACTTCAAAGAACTCTTGCCTCTATGTGATAAAATGATTTCAAATATCTTACGCACATATTGAGGGGGAGAATTTTACCAAGAAAATCAAATGGCTTTTTCGTATGAAAATTGTGATCAAAGAAAATATTTCAAAGTCCTCTTGCCTACTTGTGCTAAACAATTTCTAAATCATATGCACATGTTGAGGGGGAGGTTTTCTAAATGATCAAAACTATTAAGGTACAAAATGCATTGATCTCGTATCACAAGTACCTTGATTGTTTTTCCAAATGATTTTTCAATTGGTTTCAAGGAAGAATGACCTGTACCAAAAGACCGACCATTTTACTTTATGTACGGAGTTATAAGGATGGTGAGGTTAGGTATTAGTTCCCACAATCCGCCAGAACCGGAGGGATCTACCCAGGGATAATCCACTAGATAGTGTAGAGTCCTTAGGTATGATGAAAAAAAGAGAAAAATGAGAAGTGGGAAGAGTGCGGATCGAGATAGAGCTAGAATCGAATAAACCCAACAAGGTTCTAGTTATGAAGTCTTGGTAAGCAATCGAAAGGGTTGAAGAATGAAAAGAAATGAATGTGAAAAGGGTGAAAAGAAATAGCCCTCCAATAATTCAACCTTAGAGCAAGAACGGGTTCAATACTTATGCTATTGGTGTTTACTAAGGTAACACGGTATTGAAGACAATACGTCATGGACCCAAAGGACGCATTGCACTAAACTTCCCAAACTACTCAAGTTCCTCTTAAAAGGGCTTGTTTCATTCTCACGGGAACCGACATAATCTATCGACTTTCTCTTAGAGTTTGTTGATATTGAAGAAGGAGACCCTCTCCTAGTCTCCGCACAGAACCAAATATGCACAATTGAGTCTAGAGCCAAGAGATCATCCACAATATCTCATTAGGACACTATTCTTGAAGACTTGCTGTTTCACACAATGTGGAAAGTAAGAATATATTAAGAGTCCTACGCATTATCCTTGTGATATTGCCGAACATCCGAGTGATATGTAAAAATATTCACAATGAAGATGGAAATCCTTCTAGAGCCAACATCTAACAAGCTCTTGGTAGGTGACATGCGAGATCTTCTCATAAGATCAAACTTGTGACAATTGGATAGAAACGATGGGGAGATTCAATCTTGAATCAACCTTGGTCCAGGAATGGTATTGACGAATACTTTTGGAAAAACCGTTCGATGTGCAAATCTTCTTTTCTCTAGCACGTCGAATGTGTATTTATGTTTTCAAATTCAAAAGTATCTCGATTGAAAAATACTTTTGGAAAACCGCTCGATGTGCGAATCTCTTCTTTTATCTAGCACATCGAATGTGTACTCTTTGAAATACAAAAGTATTTATGATTGAAAATTGATCTTTCTTATAAAACCTTCGTCGTGTTGCAAAACTCTTTCTTCTAAGCAATACGCGATTGTTTTTCAAATCATTTTTCATCAATCGGTGAATCTCAATTACCGGTTCACTCACTCGTGTTGTCTTCTTTGAGACGTTCGGTTTGAGAACAACTAGAACAATGCGAAACCCCGTCAAGGAGATTCTTAGAGTCCTACCGATCACAAGATTGAATCTTGATCAACGGGAACCGTGGGCGTGTACCTCAATTCAATGAAAGTGATCAAAGACACTTTCGTGTGTTTTATTGCTAACTCGTTGTTTGCGGTACATTTGGACGGTTGCGGTGATCGTAATTGAGGAGTCAATCCAAAGCGCATGCTCACAAAGATCTACACTTAATTGAAGAAATCATGACCGGTGCATATCTACAAAACCCGGCTCGATATTTTTATACTATGTTTCGCTTACTTTGCAAATATCATGAGGCAGTAAAGCTTCCGCTACTCTGATGGAAAGATGTCATGATTCAAAAGTGTGAGCATATCGGTCCGAAAGTCACAACTTCACATGTTGGCAACACAACTATGGATGATCCAGAGAGATTTACTGTGGCTGATGATCTCAATGAAAGGTCAAAGATCATCAAAGATGTGGATCAGTTAAAGGCCTCCACTTAAAGTACAATTCAATGCGGACTTTAAAGAATTGCTACAAAAGCACAAAGATGCAGAAGTTGAAGAATTCAAGTCTACGAGCTCAAGAAAAAAGTCAAGAATAGAATGCTAGGATGCAAAATGTATTTCATGGGGTGACCTCCCTTAGGGGGAGAATTTTAGGAATTGGAAATTCCATATTAAAGTGTCGGTCACCCCAATTATTGTCTAGCAAAAGTTAGCTCGTAGACTTGTAGTTAATTACGTTATTTAGTAGTTTATTAGTTAATTAGTAGCGTAGAATAGTTTAGTGTAACACCGTGGAGGAAGGACGGGTCTTTACCCACTGTATACCTGATCCACAGGCCGATAGGAGGTCGAGTTGTCTGTAACTATAAATACCCCTTCCATCCATGGAAGGGGTGGTGCTTTTCAATCTAACATTCCATACTTTTGTATACTAAGTCTCTAGCAAGAAAACACCCAACTCTCTACTTTCTCTCTCTAATGTTAACATGTATTTTGATCATCCAAGACCACCCGAATCATCAAACACAATAATATATCGATCCTACAAATCAGTCTCATCAACAAACCTTCAATCACCGAGTGTACATCAAGGAATTGCTTCGATTCACGGGATGAAGTTAATCCCTTGCTACTCCCAAGATGCTCCATTTGAAAATATATTTGCTCTCGATTCATCATCTCGAACCATCTTCATCGGAGACATCGACTCTGCTACTTGGTTCCACATCAACAACCACATGAACACCTTAGAAAATGGACACATGATCACCCATTGAAAACATCATTGGAAACCCTTCTCGTCCCGTATCCACTGTAAACAACTTACTCGATGCCTTATGGTGCTTCTTCAACTCCGCACTCTCTAGATCGAACCTAAAGATGTTAAACTGCGATGAATGAAGACACCGGTTCAATGCCATGTAAGAAGAAATTCATGAGTTTGATCGATTAGATGTATGGGAATTAGTACCGCCCAGACTGTGCTATGATCATTGCTCTAAAGTGGATCTTCAAAGTGAAGCTTGATGAGCATGGTGATGTGTTGAAAATAAGGCTAGGTTAGTGGCTAAAGGGTATCGTCCAAGAAGAAGGCATTGACTTTGAGGAATCTTTTGCTCTGTTGCTCGTATCGAAGCTATCGTAATCTTCTTGGCTAATGCGGCTAGTAAGAACATGGTAGTATATCGATGGATGTGAAACCACCTTTCTTAATGGTGATTTGAAAGAGGTGGTTTACATCACCACCAGAGGGTTTTGTGAATCCGAGCATCCTACTCATGTCTATCGCTTGAAAAAGGCCTTTACGGTTTGAAGCAAGCTCCAGAGCATGGTATGATCTGTTGTCAAAGTTTCTTCTATCTACCGGATTCACAAGGGAGCAGCTTGATCCAACATTGTTCACCGTAAAGTCGTGCAAACATTTAATTCACGTTCAGATTTATGTTGATGATATTATCTTTGCCTCAACTGACCCCAATGAATGTGATCGTTTTTTAAAAGAAATGGGTTCCAAATTTTAAATGTCAATGATGGGACAAATGTCATTTTTCTTGGGATTACAAATTTCATAAAGTCCTGGAGGCAATTTTATTAATCAATCTAAATATGCAAATGAGATCTTAAAGAAATTTGGATTTGTTTCATGTGACACCGTTGACACTCCCATGATTGAACGTACCAAGCTGGATGAGGACCACTCAGGGATCATGGTAGATCAAACGAAATATCGTAGTATGATTGGATCCTCGATGTACCTCACGCCTAGTAGACCAAACATCTTGTTCGTTGTGTGCATGTGTGCTAGATATCGTGCTAAGCCTACTAAAAAGCACCTTGAAGCGGTTAAACGAGTCTTTCGGTATCTCCAAGGAACCATCAACATGGGACTTTGGTACCAAGGACACCGGTATGTCACTAATGATCTATGCAGATCTCGATCATGCAAGATGTCAAGATACACGTTGAAGTACCAGAGGTGCTTAGTTTTGGGTGATAAGCTTGTGAGTTAGTCTTCAAAGATGAAAATGAGTACTTATTTCCTCTACAGTAGGTTGAATACATAGCCATGTCATCTTGTTGTGCTCAAATCCTTTGGATGAGATCCCAATTATCCGACTATGGCTTTGAATTCAACAAAATCCTCTGATCGTGATAATAAAAGTGCTATTGCTCTCTCTTGCAACAACATTCAACACTCAAGAGCAAAGCACATCGATATTCGACATCATTTCATCCGGAACAAGTAGAAAACGGTGTGGTGGAACTTTATTTTGTGAAGTCGTAATACCGCTTAGCGTACATCTTCACCAAAGCTCTTTCAAGAGAACGTTTTGAGTTTATTCTTCCACGACTTGGCTTGAAAAGCCTTCAACCAGAAACCCTAAACGTCTTCAGGAGGAAGACGAGGAGTAAAGGTCTTTCTTCATCCATCTCTTGTAAATATTTATTCGAAAAACAAAATACAAAATTTTAAAACCAAAAAAAAAAAAAAAAAAAAAAAAAAAAAAAAACCCTAAATTATTATTGTCTTTTGTTGTGTTTCTTCTTGATTCGATTAATATCTATGGTCTTTGTGCTGTCAGTCAAAGAGTGACACGGGTCTTTAGATGTTGGTCGAATGTACATATTCGTTTTTTTTTTTTTTAAATAAAAATAAATAAAAATAAAAATAAAATTTTTTTTGAGAGAAAGCGAAACAATGGTTTATTGTCATTTCAGGCAGTAACCCGCTTTTCAACGAAAGAACAGAGCCATGCTTTATCTTGCTTTTCAAAATCTCATGCTCTGATTCTAAAAACAAATGTTTGTCATTAACAAGACAAATGTTTCCTTTCAAATATGTTTCCTTGTCTAACATAACAAATCTCCGAATATTGTTGTTGTATGTGTGCTCTACAAATATACAATGGTAGGCACCACATCTTCTGAGAATCTTGCTACTGCAGCACCACCCACTGTACCTACTGATGAGGAAATTCTTCCGTATGAGGAATGGGTGGCAATAGCAAAAAGCAACTGCTTTGTGGATGTGGAAAGAAACCAACCTAATCCCATCTACCAAATAGCAATTGATATTTTGAAGAACACCAATTTTTTTGGTGCTTTAACCATGCGGTGCACGATTCCTTCAATATACCTGCAACAATTCTGGAATACATTATCATGGGACAAGATCACAGCTACATACACTTGTAAACTTGAAGACAAGTGGTATGACATTACCACAGAGACTCTCAGGGAGACTCTTCGAATCACTCCAAGAGACCCCGCAAATCCATTCGTCACTCCACCTACAGCTGAAGAGCTAATAGACTTAGTTGAAGAATTAGAATATCCAGGGAAGATAACAAAGGTCTCGGCGGTCATCAACAATGAAATGTATCAACCATGGAGAGCCATTGTCACCATTCTCAACCTTTGCTTGATAGCTAAGACTTCAGGGATTGAGAGAGTGAGGGCTCCAATTCTACAAATTCTGTGGGGGATAGTTAAAAGGGTAAATATTGACTTTGCGGAACGCATTTGGGAAGAATTCTCCTTGGCTATGGACACCTTCATCACTGATAGCCAAAATTTTCTGAATCAAGTCAAGGGAAAGAAAACCAAAGACAATAGGGTGATTCCCAGCATAAGGTTCTCGAAGCTCATTGTCCAGTACTTGCAGCAGAAACATCAGTTTTCTCCAAGAAGTGAGTCAGCTCTCCATGAAGCCAGTGATGAATTTGTTCTTGGTAACTTGAAATTTGTTGCCAAAGGATTGAACAAAGAGGTTTTTGGAATGCCAATCCCTGATGCACTTCTCATAGAAAGAATTAAGAAAGCCGACTACTTTAAGAAATATATGAAAAAGGCATCAGGCACAACTGTTGAAGACACACCCCATCCAACTCCCTCTTATGCAAGCCTCCCTAAGAAAAGGCAAGAAAGGTCAGAGTCTGTCGATTCACCATCTCAAAAGCATAAAAAGAGAAAGAGAGATGCAGGAATGGGGAAAGGTAAAGGGTCTAAGGTACCCGAGAAAGAGATGAACTTAATGGATGAAGACGATGATGCATTCCAACAAGGCATTCAAGAGAGCTTGCAAAGTCTTGAGGTGTCTTAGAGACAGCCAAGGAAGGGGGTTATGATACAGGAACTAGAATCTGTACCACGTCAAACCAATCCCGTTGCACTGGGCAAAGGAAAAGGGAAAGCTGGTGAAGAGGTGGAGCAAGCTGCTCAGATGTTGTTGACTATCTCCACTCAAACCCCAAAGACTACAACACAATTTGAGCTCAAGAGAAGAAGTGTTGAATCATCTTCTGCACAAGAGCAAATTGGAGTGGAAAAAGAAGTGTCTGCTACACTAGAGGACACTCTTGACTCCAGTGACACTCAGTCAGAAAGCCATGAATCTGAACCTCTGACAAAAGTACAGGCTGAGACTTCTACGAACTGTGCAGGCGGAAATGCGAAACTAAGCAAATGGATCTTGACAGCAAGGCATGTAGTAGGGGAATGAACTGCTGCAAGAACCACACTCAACTCTTCAGGAGATTCTAAAGCCAAGATCTGAGGAACACGTGCGTTTTGAAGAAGCATACGTGTCAACAAGATCCCTATCTTCTCTGAAGAATCTTGATGCAGACATAACCTATGGTGACCAATTCCTCAAGGACAGGCCCTTAGATGCTGAGTCAAACAAACAGAATGATGAAAAGGAAGAGTTTCAATCCATGTTCTCAGTCACCATCCAACAGGTTACATCAATTGTTCCTTCTATGTCGGCACCAATAGTCTCTGCATCAACCGCACTTCCACCGCCTGTTCCACATCTATCAACAGCACTTCCACCATCCGTGTCCTCTGATACAACAACAACCATCCCTCCACCAGTCATCATTATTAAAGACTCAGTCACACCACCAACATCTAAACCTCCCTGCAAGACAGTGGAGCAACTTCTAGATGAAGCACTAAAGCGAATCGAAGCTCTCGAGAAGCACCACCTGCCCGAATCAGTCAATCACCTTGATCGTCGTCTATCCAAGTTGGAGAGGTTCAATTTCGATACCAAAGTAATCAATGCCATTGAAGCAGAAGTTAAGGACGCAGTTGAATGGGCGATGAAAGCTCCACTTCATAAAAGATTCATGGATCTACCTACTTCGGATATAAGATCAGTCCTCTTCGACAGAATGTTTGTAACAGATGAGCATAAGGATGAAGTTCACATGAAGTTGTATGAAGCCCTCTAGAAATCCATTAATCATGATAATCATTTGCAGTTCTTGGAGGATATTCGTGAAAGGGAGGGAAAGAAGAAAATGAGAGTGGTTATGCTTGAATCCATGATCGGAGTTCCTAAACCACCACCTCTTCCTCCTCCAACTGGTGGAGATGGGTCGTTTGGGATAGGTAGATCTTCTGGAACTGCTGAAACTCAAAGGTCAAATCCACCAACACCACCACCAAAACCTTTAAACCAATCTGGTTCATCTGTCGGGCAAGGGTCTCAGAAGACATCTAAAACCTTACCCTATGCAGCATGGACTATGATTGACTCCCGATTCACACCTACTTTCACCAAAATCCCAGAAGAGCATGCAATGAATGAAGAGTCTTATGCTGCTCAAGAATCAGATTCAGAGGATGATGATGCCACTACAAAACACATTCCCAAGCCCTCAGATGATGAAGATAGTTGGAATGCATACATAGGAGGAAAACGCATCAAATCATCCAGGACTGCACCTTCTAAAGACATGACTCAAAGCTGGTGGCCCAAAGAACAACCTGAATCTACTGAACCATCATGGGCCATTCCGAAGTCCGATTTGACTATCCTTGACAATAACTGGGCAACCACCATTGTAGCCAACCATGAAGACCCTTCAGAAGAATCACTCTTGCACATTACTGGTGACATGGGAAGCTTCATTAAATGGTATTGTGAAAAGCAGGGAATCTCATCAATCACCCCAAAGGATCTTGAAGGCCCAGCTTATGAAATTGTTAAAGTCTTTCATTCTGATGCCGCTCATCTGCAATTCCAAATGGAAGAATGTCACAAGTTTTTGACATATCAAGTAGATGATAATATCAGCCGATTCAACGTCAACAACCCTCTTCCTCTTGGTGGTGAACCCGGACAGAAGACCATTCAATCATAATTATTCTTCAATAAAGATCTGGACTATCTACGGGCTAATACTCAAGGAAGAAGACCTGCCTTATCTATTTCTAAGATGAAGGCGGTAACTTACTTAGATCAAGGTCTTGAGCAGATGGTATCCGACCAATTCTGGACAGACAAAGAATACGAGTATGATATTGCTGCTTCATACGGAATCTCTCATTGGTGGTTTAAAAAGAAGAAATTCTACATTGAAATACATGGTGCAGAAAAGAAACGCAGAGCTGTTCGATCCAAGCTGCGAATTCTAAGTGTGGTCAGCGTGGAGATCTTCCCAATTTATGGTTATGATTATTTGAAGAAGATTGTTCTCAGAAGAGCTGACTTAAAAGACCATGTAATTAAAGAAAACGATTTCAAGCACTTGTTCCCAAGTGACTTTGAAGATCTGTACCTATTGAACCTTCAAGGCCATCTTGACCATCTGCCCATTCTTGAAAAGAAGTCTCTCGCTGCTGCAGTCAATCTATGGATAAGGGGGTTAGTGATACGACAAAGAGTGGGTGGCTTTCAGCTTGGAATGGAAAGCTACCAGACTCAAGTCAATCTCACAAAACCTCAATGGGAAGCCACATGGCATGAATTCAAACACGACTACTCAGTGATTGACACTCCAAGAGCAGTTGTCTTTACAGACAATTATGGTTCAAGAATGCTACTGAGACTGTGTGAGCATTAAAAGTTCAGTGATGGTACGCTAAATGTGATTGAAGAAGAATTGGATTCGAGGGTCAAGGAGTTTAAGCTAGAGATGAGGCCGGGGAACAACACGAGGTTTTAGACAGAACAGGATGTGAAAAGGTGTGAAGATTTCATTGCTTCTATCGGACGAAGACTTAAGACAAGAAAGATATTCCGCAGCCTTGAAAGTTTTGGGGGAGGGAGAGTTCGTGAAGGACACTACAAGCTACTACAGAGAACTGAATGATGATATCTTCTCATAGTAGCTATTTTGTTTAACTCTCATGTGTAATGTGGTGGTTGTACTATGAACAATAATAACTATAATGTATATAGTAGTGATAGGTTATGGCTTGTAGCTTTCCTCTCGTTCTTTAGAGGGAACATTTTAGTGTTTCGTTTCAGATCAAATAAAACCGGACACATTTTTCTCCAACAAGGTTTTTACATATTTAAATCACTTGAGATCCAAAATCTCAAAGGATTTGAAATTTTTGATCGGGGGAGAAAATGTGATATAAATATGCAATCTGATAAAATGTGATTTTCAAGTCTCAATAAATTGGCATCTCTCCCCATATGTGCTAAACCTTTTCATATATCGAAGCACATATTGAGGGGGAGCATTTCAAAAATTATACAAAACTATCAAGGTACTAAAACATAATATTATTTTCATAAAGTACCTTGATTGTAATTTTAAATGGTTTCATTGGCTACTATGATCGTGAAATTTGCTTCATATTCCCCTTGTATGCTCCAAACTGTATTAAAGTTTTTTCTTGACTATCAATGCACACATCAAGGGGGAGCAATCAAAAGAAAACCTCATACTTTCCCAAAATATCTTCAACAAAGTATTTAAAATGCTAAATTTGATCGGGAAAGTGATGATGATAATTTTAGAAAAAGTTAATCAAAGATTGAATCTTTCATTCTTAATCTATGATTTCTAAGTCCTCTTGCCTCCATGTGCTAAAACAATTTCGAATACTTGATGCACATGTTGAGGGGGAGCGTTTCTAAAGTATCAAAAATAATTAAAGGTACAAAATGCTTTAATCTTGTATCACAAGTACCTTGATTGATTTTCAAATGGTTTTCAATTGGTTTCAAAGGCTGAAGAACAATACCAAAAGACCGACCAATTTACTTTATGTATGGTATTATAAGGATGGTTAGTTGATGCAGGTTTTACTGACCAGGTCTTAAATTTATAGTGTCTCGTTATACCTATGGTCTACCCTAGTGCACTAACGGGCAGTGTACCCGGTTGTGTGTAGTGTAGTATTCGGTAAAACCGAGGTCGTCCCAAGAGCTACGTGGATTGGAAATTAACTTAAGTCTATGTCACGATATTAATGGCTTTAAAGATTGAAATAAAATTAACTAATAAAACAAAGAAATAAAAGAAAGCAGATAAAGGCAAAAGATGTGATCAATGAAGGAGAATGGTGCTAACCTAGTTACTCATCCTAACTAGTTATGTCTACGTCTACCTACTTCTAATTACTTCAGGTGGGGTCAAATTCGAGAGGACAGCATTTGGTCAATTCGCCTAACCTATCGCAAGAAAGATGCCACCACGGAGAAATCAAAGCACCGTCATAAGTCCCGTTGTTCCCGGTCCCCAAGCCGAGTCATTAAGTCTTGCTACATTCTAGATTCTAAATAGTGAGTGCCCGGCCGTTAGGAACTTAGACACTACACCCCCAATTCTAAAGTTCATCCAAACGATAGGTGATCGCTTGGTCAAATCGCACAAGTAGAAAGGGTCGCCATTGGTCATATCTTACCCTTCCTGTCTCGATCCGCTCACCTAGGGTCACTTGGTCATATCTCCTAGGCAATTGGCCTCACCGCCATTCAAAACTACCGAACCAAGGGTGACTACCAAAGAACTATGCATGCATACACTTAGAAATAATTGTACGTATAAAGGTAAACGCAAAATGTAACAATTAAGGAATCATAACTAGGCTAGCACCAAGGTGCTTAGCCAAACATATAGTAAATCATACCAACAAAATGAATAAATCATAAATTGAATTGAACATAATGTTTGATACAAATTACTTGATGTAGAGCTAATAATGATGATGATTACGAGTGAATTCTTCCTTCAAACCGACTTGGATCTTTGGAAAATACCACGAGTGGTGCCATAATCGACCCCTGGGAGAGGGGTGAAGAGAGATACTGGAAAATGCAGATTTAGGGATGTTTATAGGCATCGACATGGTTATGGCGTAATTAAATAAATTAATTACGTCGTAACAAAAGTTACGCCGTAACTACAAATATGTAGATACGCCGTAAATATCATTCTACGTAGTTCTTGTCATCCATTATATAACTTGAAACGTATTTGCACTATTAGTTACTTTTGGCCCTTGAAGTAGCGCGTTGATTCAAATTAAGTCCAAAAGCCTTAATAATACTTACGGTTTCAGCCCCTCGTCGTTCTTGATACATTTATACTTGGTCCTCGAAGTGAATAAATATTAACTTGCCGCTTCAAATCCCTGGGCCTCGAAACTTTGCGCCCAAGTAATTAATTACGGCGTAACTAATTATCCGAGTTACGCCGTAATCCTTCTTTATCTCATACTTATCCCTCAGACATAATCTCTACGGCGTAACTAGATTGCCATGTTACGCCGTAACCTTCAAGATAATAATTACGATGTAACCATAAGAAGGAGTTACGTCGTATCCTTCAAAGCACATAATTATGCCGTAACACCATTAATCAGTTACGGCGTAACCTTCACAAATAATTCATAGGCCCTCGTAAATTAATCTTCAGAACAAATCTTAGGCCTTTTATCACTTCTTTTCCGCTCCAGCGCCTCATTTATCCTGAAATGCAAATATGAACGAATATAGACCAATTAAGTACCATATTAATATAAATGAGGCCATAAACACGGGAATTTGATATATAAAATATCAGGCTAATTTGATGTTATCAAATATCCCCCCACTTGAATCCTACTTGTCCTCAAGTAGACCCTTAAAATAATTCTTAAAAAGATATCTCCCATGATTAATTGGAAGATATGAGTCTAAAAATCACCTAGCTAGAAAATTCCAAACCAAGCACCTCACGAAAAGGGAATTGAAATCACATTCTCTCTCATAATTCACGTGTTTAATATGTTGGGGTGATCACTCAACTGCTCAGTCATGGCGAGTATTCTATCATAGGCTTGGCAAAGATACTAATCTCCACCACTAGAGTCTATAGATGCAACTATTCTAAAAGGCAATGGGTTGACACAACACAGGCTTATGGGGTTATTTTGTCATTACTAACGAGCTATGGCGAAGGGGACAAAATCAATGATACATGACCAAATCCATGGCCAAGACACCAATGATTGCTCGCTTCTTCACCTAAACTCGATTCATGACTAAGGGTAGGATATGACATGGGAAACATTTAATGGGTGTAAGACACGAAACAAATAGATTCCTAAGTCCATAGTCGCCCACCACTAGTCGCATTCAATCTCATAGCAAAAATCGAGGGTCAAGAGTCAAGGGTCTTCAATAATCCAATACACGAGTTAATGCATAAGAAATGTAATGTGGTGCCTCATAAACTCCATAATCTAGGCAAATAAGATGCATTAACTCGGCCTTCATCATCAATGAAAAAAGAATGCGCTATATAAATAAATTTAAAATTTGGGTCAATTTAGCACATATTTCTATCAAAATCGGCCATTTCTATCTCCCATCCCCCCACTTGAAATGTACAATGTCCCCATTGTACGAATATTGATTAAAATTTGAAAGGCGAGATAGAAATGTTCGGGTTTCTAATTTTATCCATAAGACAAAACGGATTTGTAAAAATTTGCGCTAGTTGAACAAGGCGAAAACACTAATTATAGACTAAACACTTGCTTGCATGCTTCACTTGAGATGCAAGACAAGGTATACATGGATAAACGATACGAACATAAAAAGTATCCCCCCACTTGAGATCAACTATCATCTAAACCCGATTTTCTTCCAAAACCCTTTATTCAAAACCCGCGACTTTCACTAGTGGAACCAAAATTAACCAACAAATACCGGACCATGGACATAAGGAAACTACAGGTAGGCTAGGCGATAGGTGTAACGAAACAACATATATTGGGTGAACAAAATGAAAGGGATGGCTCAAGGGTGTATCTAGGGTATCTTGCACTAATGGTGAGTGCAACAAAAAGTGTTTAACAGGGGGATTGACTAATCGATGTGAAAAGTCAATATACACAATACATATATGGGCTATTTGGGTTTAATCCTAAAATTGCCTTATATCTTAGTTGCACCGATCACACCAAGTTACCTCAGTGTAATGCTCATGATAATGGTCTCGAAAAGATATACAAGGCCAAGTTCTAAAGTCTACTACAGCCACCGGCACACTCATTTTTGTGGTATTATGTATAAGGTGAAAACGGAAAGGCTTATCCTCACACAATGGAAATATAGGGTAGGTGTGCTCAGTCTAGATTAATCCAGTTAAGTAATGAAAAACATGTCAAAATTTTACCAATGAAACACTTTTCATCAAAAACTAGAAAAATAAGGGCAAGTAAAATCAAGCGGGTGTCTATGTCTAATCCCTTCCCCCCACTAGGGTCATACTTAAGCATATAAATAAAAGATAAGAAGGGTTAGAATTTGAGCAGAAACTCCCCGGATTTGCTCGGCATGATCGAAGACTCACGAGTAAACGTGTCCCGCTTTGAGATCTATGAGCAAACTTTAATAACCTGAATTCACATAAGACAACCAAACGCATCATACTAGAAAAACAACAAGCAATAAAAGAAAAAAAACTAACTCACTTTCGTAGGAATCACGGTTGCATTTAGCATATGCAACAAGCCTTTTAAACCACTTGGTGTCCCAAGTGGACGAGTGAAGTCTCGTGATGGTTTACAGGGAACACACCCACAAAGTTCATTTAAAATACTAATACAAGGTTATTGTGTTTAAAATGAAAGAATTAAAATAGAGAAGGTTACGTCGTAACTCAATGAGAGAGTTACGCCGTAATTAGCAAAACCGCACATAAGTCGCAAAGCGAGTGGTTACGGCTTAACCACAGAGATGGTATTACGCCGTAATTATTAATGCGTCAAGAATTATGCTGCTAAAAAGTTGGTTACGACGTAATCACTAAGATGAGTTACGCCGTAACTCTGGTCAGATCAGCAAACTGCAGCAGCAATTACATCCTCGTTTCCTACAAAAGTGGTTAGAAAACACAAAACCCAACTATACTAATAAAATGAAAAAGAAAAGATAGGCATGGGGTGCCTCCCACGAAGCGGTTGTTTTTGTTCGAGTCACGAGCTTGACTCCACCCTTATTTACTACGTAAAAGGGTGTCCATCCCCTCACTTGAAATCAAGTGTAGGTGAAAATAGCAATAAACACCATGAGGGTGTGAAATTGCTACGGGATGGGGAAATGATAAACTATGATCATACCTGAAAGGAGATGTCATTTCCCTCCATACCTTACCCGTTTTAGTTGATGGCATTGATGATTGGTTCACCTCGTGACGTGGCTGATTAATAGGCTCGTATGTCTTCTCGTTAATCACTGAAGTGTCCAAGATCTTGTTCTTTAATTCCATTGCAAGATCAACTAAAATAGGTTCAGTAGCCGAAGCTACATAGCCATCATCGGGTGACGTGATAGGTTGAACGATTTCACCCATAATCTCAGCATCCTGAATAGAAAAACAAGCAAGATTGTCAGGAATAAAAGAAGAGTAAGAAGTAATACCATTTTGTGTTGTGGTTGATTCCTCATTAGCTTGTGGCGTTGCTTCATCACTCTGTAAGTTCTTTGCTTCCATTTTCTTCAATTGATCGTCGCTTGTTTCTTCTTTTCTCACAATCTTCAAACGTCCTGGAAATGGGATAGGTGGTACATAGGGTCTGATATAAGGTAAATCACGAGGAACCGGCTCCTTGTTGACTTCTTTCATCTTTCCCACTGTTGCTTTGATAGTTCCGACCGCATTCTTTTTACTTTCCAGGACCTTTTGATTTAATTCATCAAGCTTAGCCTCCAAGATTTTCCTCTTATCGTCAAGCTTCTTTAAATTCATGTCCGCGCCCTCCTTGAATTCCCTAATCATTTCGTCACTCGAGTCGTGCATCCTTTTTAAATTATCCGAGAATTTCTTGACGGCTTCCTCCAATGACTCAACATACCTGACCTGCTCATATTCTTCTTGTAGAGAGTGCTCTTGTATAGCATGAATGATCTCCTTGGCCATCTTCATATCATATCCAAATCTATCAAGCTGCTTGGTGATGTCACCAAAGTCATCCAAGCTGCTGCTATTTGTGGCCCAAGTGGTTGCTCCATCATACCAATTTCGTGAATGGTCAGCCATCATTTCAATTGATCTAAGGGCTTGTGCAGGTGGCATTGTAGGAATAGGTCCTTGAGAGTCGAGCATTTGGCGGGACGAGATGTTTAAACCTATGTAGAAAATAAGGACCATCTGATGGTTGTTGATATCATGCGTTGGGCATCTGTAGAGAAGGTCATTATATCTTTCCCAAGCTTCATCAAGTGTTTCATCCATCTTTTGTCTGAAACTCCTTATCTCTTCCATCTTCTTGGCAATCTTTGAAGGAGGACAATATCTCCGAATGAAAGCTTTCTTCAAAAGATTCCATGTATTGATTGACCCCACAGGAAGCATCTTCATCCATCTTCTGGCTGCACCTGTGAGTGTAATCGGGAACACTCTAAGCATTAATGCATCTTGAGAAACTCCTGGAGTGTGGAAAAGATCTGCAATCTCTAATACTCTTCGCACATGCAGGTGGGCATCATCATCGTTAGTTCCCGCGAAAAGTTTTTGTCTAAGTTCCCTCATGAACTAGCAGCTGATCTCAAACTCGATGTCATCATTCAATTCGGGGCATACCACGCCTGATCTTTGGTTATCTCGAGTTAAAGCAATATATTCTTCCATAGTGAGCATGTCAAAATCTGAATCTTCCATATCCTGAAATATCAAAAACAAACAAAAACAGAAAAGAAGAGAAAAAGAAAATAAAAGAAAAACTTAAATTAAAATCCTAAATAGCTCCCGACAACAAGCGCCAAAACTTGATGCGTGTTTTATCGACTGTGTCTTAAATTTATAGTGTCTCGTTATACCTATGGTCTACCCTAGTGCACTAACGGCACCGCATCCCGATCGTGTGTAGTGTAGTATTCGGTAAAACCGAGGTCGTCCCAAGAGCTACGTGGATTGGAAATTAACTTAAGTCTATGTCACGATATTAATGGCTTTAAAGATTGAAATAAAATTAACTAATAAAGCAAAGAAATAAAAGAAAGCAGATAAAGGCAAAAGATGTTATCAATGAAGGAGAATGGTGCTAACCTAGTTACTCATCCTAACTAGTTATGTCTACGCTCACCTACTTCCAATTACTTGTGGGGTCAAATTCGAGAGGACGGCATTTGGTCAATTCGCCTAACTTATCGAAGAAAGATGCCACCACCAGAAATCAAAGCACCGTCATAAGTCCCGTTGTTCTTGGTCCCCAAGCCGAGTCATTAAGTACCGCTACATTCTAGATTCTAAATAGTGAGTGCCCGGCCGTTAGGAACTTAGACACTACACCCCCCAATTCTAAAGTTCATCCAAACGATAGGTGATCGGTTGGTCAAATCGCACAAGTAGAAAGGGTCGCCATTGGTCATATCTTACCCTTCCGCCTCAAATCCGCTCACCTAGGGTCACTGGTCATATCTCCTAGGCAATTGGCCTCACCGCCATTCAAAACTACCGAACCAAGGGTGACTACCAAAGAACTATGCATGCATACACTTAGAAATAATTGTACAGAAGTAAAGGTAAACGCAAACAGAACAATTAAGGAATCATAACTAGGCTAGCACCAAGGTGCTTAGCCAAACATATAGTAAATCATACCAACAAAAATGAATAAATCATAGATTGAATTGAACATAATGTTTGATACAAATTACTTGATGTAGAGCTAATAATGATGATGATTGCGAGTGAATTCTTCCTTCAAACCGACTTTGACCGCCGGAAAATACCCCGAGTGGTGCCTAATCGACCCACAGGAGAGGGGTGAAGAGAGATACTTGAAAATGCAGATTTAAGGATGTATTTATAGGCATCGACATGGTTATGGCGTAATTAAATAAATTAATTACGTCGTAACAAAAGTTACGCCGTAACTACAAATATGTAGATACGCCGTAAATATCATTCTACGTAGTTCTTGTCATCCATTATATAACTTGAAACTTATTTGCACTATTAGTTACTTTTGGCCCTTGAAGTAGCGCGTTGATTCAAATTAAGTCCAAAAGCCTTAATAATACTTACGGTTTCAGCCCCTCGTCGTTCTTGATACATTTATACTTGGTCCTCGAAGTGAATAAATATTAACTTGCCGCTTCAAATCCCTGGGCCTCGAAACTTTGCGCCCAAGTAATTAATTACGGCGAACTAATTATCCGAGTTACGCCGTAATCCTTCTTTATCTCATACTTATCCTCGAGACATAATCTCTACTACAGAACTAGATTGCCATGTTACCGTAACCTTCAAGATAATAATTACGATGTAACCATAAGAAGGAGTTACGTCGTATCCTTCAAAGCACATAATTATGCCGTAACACCATTAATCGCCACGGCGTAACCTTCATAAATAATTCATAGGCCCTCGTAAATTAATCTTCGTAACAAATCTTAGGCCTTTTATCACTTCTTTTCCGCTCCAGCGCCTCATTTATCCTGAAATGCAAATATGAACGAATATAGACCAATTAAGTACCATATTAATATAAATGAGGCCATAAACACGGGAATTTGATATATAAAATATCATGCTAATTTGATGTTATCAAATATCCCCCCACTTGAATCCTACTTGTCCTCAAGTAGACCCTTAAAATAATTCTTAAAAAGATATCTCCCATGATTAATTGGAAGATATGAGTCTAAAAATCACCTAGCTAGAAAATTTCAAACCAAGCACCTCACGAAAAGGGAATTGAAATCACATTCTCTCTCATAATTCACGTGTTTAATATGTTGGGGTGATCACCAACCGCCACCATGGCGAGTATTCTATCATAGGCTTGGCAAAGATACTAATCTCCACCACTAGAGTCTATAGATGCAACTATTCTAAAAGGCAATGGGTTGACACAACACAGGCTTATGGGGTTATTTTGTCATTACTAACGAGCTACGGCGAAGGGGACAAAATCAATGATACATGACCAAATCCATGGCCAAGACACCAATGATTGCTCGCTTCTTCACCTAAACTCGATTCATGACTAAGGGTAGGATATGACATGGGAAACATTTAATGGGTGTAAGACACGAAACAAATAGATTCCTAAGTCCATAGTCGCCCCACCACTAGTCGCATTCAATCTCATAGCAAAAATCGAGGGTCAAGAGTCAAGGGGTCTTCAATAATCCAATACACGAGTTAATGCATAAGAAATGTAATGTGGTGCCTCATAAACTCCATAATCTAGGCAAATAAGATGCATTAACTCGGCCTTCATCATCAATGAAAAAAGAATGTTCTATATAAATAAATTTAAAATTTGGGTCAATTTAGCACATATTTCTATCAAAATCGGCCATTTCTATCTCCCATCCCCCCACTTGAAATGTACAATGTCCCCATTGTACGAATATTGATTAAAATTTGAAAGGCGAGATAGAAATGTTCGGGTTTCTAATTTTATCCGTAAGACAAAACGGATTTGTAAAAATTTGCGCTAGTTGAACAAGGCGAAAACACTAATTATAGACTAAACACTTGCTTGCATGCTTCACTTTTTTTTTTTTTTTTTTTTTTGATGCAAGACAAGGTATACATGGATAAACGATACGAACATAAAAAGTATCCCCCCACTTGAGATCAACTATCATCTAAACCCGATTTTCTTCCAAAACCCTTTATTCAAAACCCGCGACTTTCACTAGTGGAACCAAAATTAACCAACAGCGCCCGGACCATGGACATAAGGAAACTACAGGGTAGGCTAGGCGATAGGTGCAACAAAACAACATATATTGGGTGAACAAAATGAAAGGGATGGCTCTGAAGGGTGTATCTAGGGGTATCTGCACTAATGGTGAGTGCAACAAAAAGTGTTTAACAGGGGGATTGACTAATCGATGTGAAAAGTCAATATACACAATACATATATGGGCTATTTGGGTTTAATCCTAAAATTGCCTTATATCTTAGTTGCACCGATCACACCAAGTTACCTCAGTGTAATGCTCATGATAATGGTCTCGAAAAGATATACAAGGCCAAGTTCTAAAGTCTACTACATACCACCCAAGACACTCATTTTGTGGTATTATGTATAAGGTGAAAACGGAAAGGCTTATCCTCACACAATGGAAATATAGGGTAGGTGTGCTCAGTCTAGATTAATCCAGTTAAGTAATGAAAAACATGTCAAAATTTTACCAATGAAACACTTTTCATCAAAAACTAGAAAAATAAGGGCAAGTAAAATCAAGCGGGTGTCTATGTCTAATCCCTTCCCCCCACTAGGGTCATACTTAAGCATATAAATGAAAGATAAGAAGGGTTAGAATTTGAGCAGAAAACTCCCCTGGAATTGCTCGGCATGATCGAAGACTCACGAGTAAACGTGTCCCGCTTTGAGATCTATGAGCAAACTTTAATAACCTGAATTCACATAAGACAACCAAACGCATCATACTAGAAAAACAACAAGCAATAAAAGAAAAAAAACTAACTCACTTTCGTAGGAATCACGGTTGCATTTAGCATATGCAACAAGCCTTTTAAACCACTTGGTGTCCCAAGTGGACGAGTGAAGTCTCGTGAGGGTTTACAGGGAACACACCCACAAAGTTCATTTAAAATACTAATACAAGGTTATTGTGTTTAAAAATGAAAGAATTAAAGCAGAGGAAGGTTACGTCAGAACTTTATGAGAGAGTTACGCCTGTAACTAGCAAAACCCGACATAAGTCATAAAGCGAGTGGTTACTGCTTAACCACGTAGATGGTATTACGCCGTAATTATTAATGCGTCAAGAATTATGTCGCTAAAAAGTTGGTTACGGCGTAATCACTAAGATGAGTTACGCCAGAACTCTCGGACGATCAAGAAACGCAAAGTTATCAATTACATCCTCGTTTCCTGCAAAAGTGGTTAGAAAACACAAAACCCAACTATACTAATAAAATGAAAAAGAAAAGATAGGCATGGGGTGCCTCCCACGAAGCGCTTGTTTTTGTTCGAGTCACGAGCTTGACTCCACCCTTATTTACTACGTAAAAGGGTGTCCATCCCCTCACTTGAAATCAAGTGTAGGTGAAAATAGCAATAAACACCATAAGGTTGTGAAATTGCTACGGGATGGGGAAATGATAAACTATGATCATACCTGAAAGGAGATGTCATTTCCCTCCATACCTTACCCGTTTTAGTTGATGGCATTGATGATTGGTTCACCTCGTGACGTGGCTGATTAATAGGCTCGTATGTCTTCTCGTTAATCACTGAAGTGTCCAAGATCTTGTTCTTTAATTCCATTGCAAGATCAACTAAAATAGGTTCAGTAGCCGAAGCTACATAGCCATCATCGGGTGACGTGATAGGTTGAACGATTTCACCCATAATCTCAGCATCCTGAATAGAAAAACAAGCAAGATTGTCAGGAATAAAAGAAGAGTAAGAAGTAATACCATTTTGTGTTGTGGTTGATTCCTCATTAGCTTGTGGCGTTGCTTCATCACTCTGTAAGTTCTTTGCTTCCATTTTCTTCAATTGATCGTCGCTTGTTTCTTCTTTTCTCACAATCTTCAAACGCCCCGAAATGGGATAGGTGGTACATAGGGTCCGATATAAGGTAAATCACGAGGAACCGGCCCCTTGTTGACTTCTTTCATCTTTCCCACTGTTGCTTTGATAGTTCCGACCGCATTCTTTTTACTTTCCAGGACCTTTTGATTTAATTCATCAAGCTTAGCCTCCAAGATTTTCCTCTTATCGTCAAGCTTCTTTAAATTCATGTTTGCGCCCTCCTTGAATTCCCAAATCATTTCATCACTCGAATCGTGCATCCTTTTTAAATTATCCGAGAATTTCTTGACGGCTTCCTCCAATGACTCAACATACCTGACCTGCTCATATTCTTCTTGTAGAGAGTGCTCTTGTATAGCATGAATGATCTCCTTGGCCATCTTCATATCATATCCAAATCTATCAAGCTGCTTGGTGATGTCACCAAAGTCATCCAAGCTGCTGCTATTTGTGGCCCAAGTGGTTGCTCCATCATACCAATTTCGTGAATGGTCAGCCATCATTTCAATTGATCTAAGGGCTTGTGCAGTGGCATTGTAGGAATAGGTCCTCGAGAGTCGAGCATTTGGCATGACGAGATGTTTAAACCTATGTAGAAAATAAGGACCATCTGATGGTTGTTGATATCATGCGTTGGGCATCTGTAGAGAAGGTCATTATATCTTTCCCAAGCTTCATCAAGTGTTTCATCCATCTTTTGTCTGAAACTCCTTATCTCTTCCATCTTCTTGGCAATCTTTGAAGGAGGACAATATCTCCGAATGAAAGCTTTCTTCAAAATATTCCATGTATTGATTGACCCCACAGGAAGCATCTTCATCCATCTTCTGGCTGCACCTGTGAGTGTAATCGGGAACACTCTAAGCATTAATGCATCTTGAGAAACTCTCGAGTGTGGAAAGATCTGCGATCTCTAATACTCTTCGCACATGCAGTGGGCATCATCATCGTTAGTTCCCATGAAAGTTTTTGTCTAAGTTCCCTCATGAACTAGCAATGATCTCAAACTCGATGTCATCATTCAATTCGGGCATACCACGCCCGATCTTTGGTTATCTCGAGTTAAAGCAATATATTCTTCCATAGTGAGCATGTCAAAATCAATCTTCCATATCCCGAAATATCAAAACAAACAAAAAGCAAAAGAAGAAAAAAAGAAAATAAAAGAAAACTTAAATTAAAATCCTAAATAGCTCCCCGACAAAGCGCCATAAACTTGATGCGTGTTTTATCGACTGTGTCTTAAATTTATAGTGTCTCGTTATACCTATGGTCTACCCTAGTGCACTAACGGGCAGTGTACCCGGTCGTGTGTAGTGTAGTATTCGGTAAAACCGAGGTCGTCCCAAGAGCTACGTGGATTGGAAATTAACTTAAGTCTATGTCACGATATTAATGGCTTTAAAGATTGAAATAAAATTAACTAATAAAAAAAAGAAATAAAAGAAAGCAGATAAAGGCAAAAGATGTTATCAATGAAGGAGAATGGTGCTAACCTAGTTACTCATCCTAACTAGTTATGTCTACGTCTACCTACTTCCAATTACTTCAGGTGGGGTCAAATTAGAGAGGACAATTTGGTCAATTCGCCTAACCTATCGAAGAAAGATGCCACCACGGAGAAATCAAAGCACCGTCATAAGTCCCTTGTTCCCGGTCCCTAAGCCGAGTCATTAAGTCTCGCTACATTCTAGATTCTAAATAGTGAGTGCCCTACCGTTAGGAACTTAGACACTACACCCCCAATTCTAAAGTTCATCCAAACGATAGGTGATCGCTGGTCAAATCGCACAAGTAGAAAGGGTCGTCATTGGTCATATCTTACCCTTCCGTCTCGATCCGCTCACCTAGGGTCACTGGTTGGTCATATCTCCTAGGCAATTGGCCTCACCGCCATTCAAAACTACCGAACCAAAGTGACTACCAAAGAACTATGCATGCATACACTTAGAAATAATTGTAAGGAAGTAAAGGTAAACGCAAACAAAACAATTAAGGAATCATAACTAGGCTAGCACCAAGGTTCTTAGCCAAACATATAGTAAATCATACCAACAAAATAAATAAATCATAAATTGAATTGAACATAATGTTTGATACAAATTACTTGATGTAGAGCTAATAATGATGATGATTGCGTGAATTCTTCCTTCAAACCGACTTGACTTCTTGGAAAATACCCTGGAGTGGTGCCCTAATCGACCTCTGGGAGAGGGGTGAAGAGAGATACTGGAAAATGCAGATTTAGGGCTGTATTTATAGGCTTCGACATGGTTACGGCGTAATTAAATAAATTAATTACATCGTAACAAAAGTTACGCCGTAACTACAAATATGTAGTTACGCTGTAAATATCATTCTACGTAGTTCTTGTCATCCATTATATAACTTGAAACTTATTTGCACTATTAGTTACTTTTGGCCCCTGAAGTAGCGCGTTGATTCAAATTAAGTCCAAAAGCCTTAATAATACTTACGGTTTCTTTAGTCCCCGTCGTTCTTGATACATTTATACTTGGTCCTCGAGTGAATAAATATTAACTTGCCGCTCAAACCACGGCCTCAAACTTTGCGCCCAAGTAATTAATTACGGCGTAACTAATTATTCGAGTTACGCCGTAATCCTTCTTCATCTCATACTTATCCCTCCGACATAATCTCTACGGTGTAACTAGATTGCCATGTTACGCCGTAACCTTCAAGATAATAATTACGATGTAACCATAAGAATGAGTTACGCCGTATCCTTCAAAGCTCATAATTACGCCGTAACACCATTAATCAGTTACGGCGTAACCTTCACAAATAATTCATAGGCCCTCGTAAATTAATCTTCAGAACAAATCTTAGTCCTTTTATCACTTCTTTTCGGCTCCAGCACCTCATTTATCCTGAAATGCAAATATGAACGAATATAGACCAATTAAGTACCATATTAATATAAATGAGGCCATAAACACGGGAATTTGATATATAAAAGATCAGGCTAATTTGATGTTATCATTAGGTTAGGTATTCGTTCCCACGATCCTGCCAGAGCCGGAGGGATCTACCCATGGATAATCCACTAGTTAGTGTAGAAGTCCTTAGGTATGATGAAAAAAAATGAGAAAAGTGAGAAATGGGAAGAGTGTGGACTGAGAAAGAGCTAGAACTGAAATAAACCCAACAAGGTTCTAGTAATGAAATCTCAGTAAGTACTGAAGGGGTTGAATAATGAAAAAGAAATGGATGAGAAAAAGGGTGAAAATAAATAGCCCTCCATTAATTCAACCTTAGGGCAGAAACCCGGTTCAATACATATGTTACTGGTGGTTACTAAGGTAACACTGGTATTGAAGACAAGACGTCATGGACCCAGTGACGCACTGCACTATAACTTCCCAAGCTATTCAAGTTCCTCTTAAAAGGGCTTGTTTCATTCTCACGGGGAACCTACATAATCTATCGACCTTCTCTTAGAGATTGTTGATATTGAAAAAGGAGACCCTCTCCCTAGTCTCCGACATAGGAAACCAAATATGCACTAATGAGTCTAGAGCCAAGAGATCATCAATAAATCTCATTAGGACACAATTAATAAAGACTCACTGTTTCACACAATGTGGAAAGTGAGAATATATATTTTAAGAGTCCTACGCATTATCCTTGTGGTATTGCCAGAACATCTGAGGGATATGCAATCATATTCACAATGAATATGGAAAGCCTTCTAGAGCCAACATCAAACAAGCTCTTGGTGGGTGGCATGTGAGATCTATCCAATAGATCAACCATGTGACAAATGGACAGAAACGATGGGGCGATTCCCTCATGAATCAATCCTGGTTCAAGATATGGATTGACGGATACCTTTGAAAAACTAGTCGTTGTGCTCAAAAACTATTTTCTATAGCACATCGACTGTGCATTACATTTTCAAAATCAAAAGATATTTATGATTGAAAATTGATCTTTCTTATAAAACCTTCGTTGTATTACAAAAATTCTTTCTATTAAGCAATACACGATTGTTTTCAAACCATTTTTAATCAATCAGTAAATCTCAATTTGCTGGTTCACTACTCCGTGTTGTCTTCTTTGAGATGTTCTGGTTTGAGAACGGCTAGAGTAGCTGCGAAACCCTGTCAAGGAGATTCTTCTTAATTTTACCTGATCACAGGCAGTACTTTTACTGATCAACGGGGAACCGTGGTCCGTGCACCTCAATTCAACGAAAAGTGATCAAAGACACTTTTGTGCGCTTTTATTGCTAACTGTTGTTTGCAGGAATACCCGACAGTTGCAGCTGATCAGAATTGGGGCGTCTATCCATAACCGCATGCTCACACATCACGTTCATCTCAAAGAAATTATGATAAGTGCATATCTTCATCAAGTGACTCTGATATTTTCACTCCATGCTTCTGCTACGCTGTTGCAAATATCATGAATCAACAAAAGCTTCCGCAACTCTGATAAGAAGATATCATGATCCAGAATGTGATCATGCCGGTCCAAAAGTCACAACTTTACATGCTAGCAATTATACATCGGATGATCTGGAGATTATGTACTGCAGATGATCTCAATGAAAGCTCCTGATCACTTATCAAAGAATCACTCAAAGCCAAAGAATCACTACTATAATACGATGTTAAAGTTTGTGAAGCTACAAAGTCTACGAGCTCGAGCATTAAAGATTATAGATTAAATGCTAGGACTTTCAATGTAATTATTTGGGTGACCTCCTTTAGGGGGAGACTGTTAGGATTTAGAAAATCCATGTAGAAGTGTCGGTCACCCCAACATCTGATTAGCATATTACAGCTCGTTGACATAACAGTATATTAGTTAGATTACTAGTAGTATAAGTAACACCGTGGAAGAAGGACGGGTCTTTACCAATCAGATGCCTCGATCCACGGCCGAATGAGGCGTAGTCATTTAGAGAATAGCCCTCTCCCTACAAGGGAGAGGGTTGGATGTTCACTTACTAATCTAACCTTTCATTTGGATTTCATCTCTCTAGAACATCTCACTTTCTCTCTCTAAACTCTATGCTATACGCCCTGTAACTTGTGTTTGATTATGTGTTTGTGAAAACTAATATGTAACAATGTATAATTTTATTTATTAGTAATTGAGTAAATGGTTAAAACAAAATTAGAGAGATGGCTGCTTTAATTTACTCAGTATGTTTGCAAACCAACATCGGACTTAAGTAGTACAATCGAGGTAAATGGATCTCAATGTATATTTTTTTTAGATGATGATGATCTCAATGTATATTTTTTATTTATTTTTTTTTATTTTTTTTAATTCTAATTTTTATTTTTTTTAGATGATGATAGAATTAGGCTCTAGTTAGTTTGTTTGATATAGTATTAATTAGGCACATTGTTAATAAATGATTTGTATGGTGCATCGTAGATTTAGGTGCATTTGATAATCTGATTTGAAACTTTTGTGGCTATGTGGTTAATGTGATATTTGATTGTTCTTAATTTCAGCAAGCATTTTTTTTTATTATATGTTTACTTTCAGATTCTAAATGATGGTAGGTGTATTTGGGAAGTCCTAGTTCTTAAGCGTAGGAATGATTAGTTAACTTTAAAGACTACCAGTGCTACAAGTTTATAAGGATCCTTTTTGTGGTAGTTTAGAGCTAAGTTTAAAGATTATTTTCCGTACAAGTGTGGAAGGTTGAGGTTAATAAATATTCAAGGATAAATGAATGCATATGTTTTAAACTGTGCTAAACATGTATGTGCTAAACATGTATGTTCAAAACATACATGTTCAAAACATATATGTTTTAATTAGTGGGATCTAACTAATGAAAACCATATATGTTATGTCTTTTTAACAAGTGTGCATACATGTTTTAGTAGTTACATATATGTATTTCAATACAATTCTATTTTAATAATATCATTGTTGCTAATTTTTGTATTTTTTTTGTATCAGGTGTAATTACAAGAATGTTCACGGCTACGAGTGTGCATATATGTCCGAATTTTAAAAAAATGTTGACGGCAACTTTTAAAAAGGATGATAACAATGAGTGTACACATATGTCCATTTGTGTTGAATATTACGTGTATAGATCAATTAGATTCATGTATTTATGTTTTTTAAAAATTTGTATTTTAATTGTATTTCAATCGATATCAAGTTTGTGTGTAACATTATGTTGTTGGTTTGTTATAAATTTCATTATATTAAAAAAACCCATATGCACCAAATTATTTCTAGAAACATATATTGTACAAAATCTAGAAATATGCTATCTTAAAAAAAACATATATGCACTAAATATGCTAAGCTTAAAAACATATATGCACCAAGTCTGCTAGCTTAAAAACATATATGCACTAAACCTAGAAAATGCTATCATTAAAAAAAAAAAAAAAAAAATTAAAATCAAAATAAAATAAAATAAAATCGCTTTTATCATTATACCCTTTTGATTAAATAAAAATTAATATTTTCAAAAATATAGATATTTTCAAAAATGTCATTTTGCATTGATATATTGCACACTATGCATTATTAGGAGTACATAAGTGGTTCTCGCAGCTCGCAGAGATAAGGTGGGTTCGAAAATAAAGGGACTATATATATATATATATATATATATATATATATATATATATATATATATATATATATATATATATATATATATATATATATATATATATATATATATATATATATATATATATATATATATATATATATATATATACATGCTTAGGTAGATACATATGGCAATGGTTTGTGAAGTTTGATTACTAAAAGCTAATTAATTTGTATTTTGGTAGTTTTGTTTTATAAAGGGGATTACTCCGGTAAAATAGATATAATCACAAGAAATAGTTAAGTGCAATGAAATGTGGCCGAATACCAAATTAACCTCAAACAAAAGCTTGAAAAACCATTAACACATTTGTGACAAGCCACAAATGAGAAAACCTAGCTAACTACAAAAACTAGAACAACAATATAAAAGAACCACTTCAACGAGCAAGTATCACCACTACCAACTCACATCCGTAATAGAGGAGTATAGTACGCCAACTGAGACTGCCTTTTTAAAAAACCTTCCAAAACAAATCTCAATGACAAAAACCTTGAAGAAGGAAAACTGAGTACATCTCCCAATTGCTAGTTTGTGTTTTGTAGTTCGTGAAGTTTGATTACTAAAGCTAATTTATTTGTATTTTGCCAGTTTGTGTTTTGTATTTTTTTTCCAATGAGAATTCAAATATTTATAAACGAAGGGTATAGATTTAAAAATAATGATTTTTTTTCTTTCTCTGCAACTTAAAAATACAAAATCTGTCAATTTCTCTTCTATTTCCTTTCTTTTTTTGCTATCTCAAGAACATGAGTTATGTAGTTCATTTTTCTTCCTTTTCCGTTTCTTTCTTTTCTTTTCATTTACAACTCGAGAACACAGTGGGCTCGCATTTCGAGACTTCTTGACTTAAGGTTTGATCGAAGGCAATATGATGACTCAGTCGAATATGTTACTCTGCTAATGCATTAATAATAAAAAAACCATGTGGCACTGGCACATAGAGTACATACAAGATATAATTTGTTGTAATCATGTACTAAGGGTGTGCTTGGTTCAAACTCGAGAAAGAGAAAGAGAAAGAGAATGATAATAGTGGGAAAAAGGAAAGGGAGAAAAAAACATTCCCCCAATTTATTTGGTAATGGGTCATTCCATTATATAGCACCAAGCATTGTTTTTCATTACCTTTACTATTACCCACCCTAAAAAACATCCTACCAAGCACCCCCTAAGTATCTCAGAAGCAAGTGTAATACAAACATTGTGTTGAAATAATAGAATAATATTATAAGCAAACAAACTGCAATAAAAATTGCACCTTATGTCGATAACGAATTAATATATCGTATCCCACACATATAGCACTTTCTCACAAAATACCAAACAATGATCTACCATGTAAGAGGTAAGTCAAAAAAGACTATATTATTATGAAACTTACAGTGATAGTCCAAATTTTATTCTTACAATGAACCACCATAGTAGATAAATATGTAATATAGAGAGCATGATTTGTGCAATTTCAATCCAATTTCGCGGGTCATTTATAGTTTCATTCCTCAATGCCCGGAGAATAGCCTCTGTTGGAACATCCTTGAAGAATCAAACAAAACGTTATTAGATGTAATAACTGAGTTTTATTTTCTTAGGTTTTTTGGCCTGCTTACTTTGTGCACAGCTAACCTTATTTATTTGGTCTGCTAACCTTGAATAGCGTTGCTCAATCCTTTCCTCCCATTAAACTAAATATTACAACTCAACATGGAAATAGAATCCAATAAATAAAATAGGATCTTTACCATGGCATTCTGCAAAGTCCAATTCATCATCTTCATTTTCATACGTCCAGCAAAACGCCCAGCTTCAGCTTCTAATTGACAGTTTCTCTTCGGCACAATTCAGGACAGCCTCAAGTGAGGACATGTCAGAAGCGTCAATTTATCTAGTTACACGAAATATATTCATGTGTTCATTTCCTTTTTCACACTTACAGATAATGGGAGCTTAAAACTGAAAATGCCTAATATTTAATCATTTAAGTATCATCGTTTTCAAGATGCATCTTCTACCAAATCAATGTGACAAAAGTAGTAACGTATCACTATCAAAAGGATTATTTAATTTCAGAATGAGTAAAGATATAGTGCATGGCTATTCTTATTCAACATGTTATGATGTTAATAACATGTCGGGTCTGATATCATTTACCTGTACGAAACTTCAAGAGCGGTGTGAATTCTAGACCTTTCAAAAAAACACCATAGACAGCAAGATCCCAAGAGGGTAGAGGAGTCGATGGTTCCACCAAATCCATTATCTCTTGGTTTTCAGGGGCTATCGGGATTTCACTTTTATAGATCAATATGTAAATGTTTATCACCACTCTTTTAGCATCAAAGAGGCGGAAATCAGCTTAAGCTCCTCCTGGTTCCTAATGAGAATTTCAGTTATATTGTTGGTCCAAAGAATTGAGTAAATCTTGATATATTAAAGAATAAATTCATTAATAATGAAGAACAATAAATACAAGATTTCTCAATACCAACTAGACTACATGATAACATTCTCAACTTTTTACGAGGATAATTTCGGTATATTATCCCCATTGAATGACAAATAAACTCTCAGTGATCCAAGCTATGCTTGTGTTTCAATGAGAGGATGATCCTATCAACTAATACTAAGTATTATGTGTTTTTTTAGGATACATACATATCTCTATTACAATACAGACATATTTGAAGGAACTAATAATATAAATACATATGATGATGGTGACATGTGGTCCCTCATGTGGTCCATCTTCATCTTCCTCTTTTGGAAAAGCACCAACCATCCTTTTGAGTGTGTCATCACAATATTACCACTCTTATGGTAAAGTATTGTACTTTGTTTGACTTCTTCTCTTGGAAGTTTCTTCCCATATTTTTCATTCTGTATGTAGAGATAGTGTCTTCAGGATCACTGAGACATTTGTCAAATCTCAGTGTCACTGGTGTTGTTCTTAGCTTATATATTCACTCACTGACACCGTATCAAGAAGCAAAGAGCACTAAACAACACTCACTGATTTCTTTATCAGTGAGTCACTTACTATTTATTTAGTGAGTTAGGCTGTTTTATTTTCAAATCTTGTTCAGGGTGATTGGGTCCATTTTTGGACCCAACAGTCTCCCCCTATTTGAATATATAAATAGCCAAGGTGATTGGTAAAGGTGTAAGATCGAGGGTTCATCAAGGGTTCAAGTTCGGTTGTTCGGTGGTGGGGTTCAAAGGCCCAAGTTCAGTGAGAAAGGTTCAGTGAATGAGGTATCAATAACTTTGGTTCCTTGGTCGATGACTGTGTTCGCTTGACAAGTTTGTGGGTTCAAAAGGGGAGGGTTTAGTGACCCAGTGACAAGGTTCAGTGACCATGGGTTCACTTTGATGCTAAGAGAGACCTGGTTCATTTTAGATACATCAGTGTCTTTTCTGTTTTGCAATTCCCTGAAGGACATTTTAATCACTCAAGTGAAAGGACCTGGTTTAATTTTTTTGATACATCAGTGTCCATTTTCTTTTGTAACTTGACTTGGTATTACAACACATTCATTTATGAGTACAAATACACTGGTACAAATACATCCTGATAAATTTGATTTATCAGTCACTCTTGGGTTGTTTTACCACAATTTCCAATTAAAACTCACTACATAGCTGATTCATTCAGGCTTAGTCTCAAACAATGCGCACCCTTTGATTTTTTTCATTCCTGAACCTTATCGATCAATATCATCTTGACACTCCCTGATTACAACCTCCTGATTTAAAAAAAAACACTTTTCTTCAGGTTGTGTGTTGTTTGGTTGTGGTTATCAAGACTTCGGGTTCTCAATTTCAGTGACTCGGGTTTAGTCACCAAGAGCTCAGTGGCTCGGGTTTCAAGGACTTGGGTTTTTTTGGACTCACAGCTTCTTGAGTCACTTTTAGTTTCAGGGTTCAGGTTATGGTTTCATAGACCCTCGGGTTATGGATTCATTGACCATCTTTGGGTCAGGGTCTTGATTCATCAAAGACTCCAAATCAGGTAGTCTCCTGGTTTTTGTTTCTCAGTCCCTGATTTTTCAGGGTATCTGGTTCAAACCCGATTCACACAACACAACTATTATCTGGCAACTCATTATAGTCACAGACTACCCTGCTTGACTAGGCCTATCCACTGATTCTTTACATATCAGTATGTGATTTCATTATCATTTGATAGACTCAACATTAGCCTTTATTACCCCCTGAGTTACCAAAGCTGATTCCCATCACCCCTGATCCTTATCATACCTACGAAATGTAAACACGCCATTGAACATCCATATCGACCTTTGATGAAGGTTCAAATACTCATCATTTTTATATTGTTAGATGCCAAAACATCCGAAACACTCGTAAATGCTTCAAATGATAAAAATATCACAAACAAGTGTTTTATATGTTTTAAATGCAAAACATCAAAATCGATGAAAACGTATCAAGTTTGCATAATTGGCGCTTTAGTCCCCAAGTTACAAAAGTTGTCAAAAACAGTCCCTGTAATTCAAAAACTTGTAAAATATCATTTTAGGTCCTTGAGATTCAAAAGTTGTCAAAATAAACCCTTCAAAGTTTAAAAATCACAAAATGACAACTTTAGTCCTTTAACTTTGAAAATTGTCAAAAATAGTCCTTGGTTAAGTTAAAAAGTGAAAATTATCAAGTTTTAACCTTGTACTATTAATCAATGACAAAAATGGTCCTTATGATAAACTTTTTGAGAATTTACAATATTGGTCCCTCAAGTTTCCAAATTGGCAGTTTTAGTCCTTTAACATTTCAAAAATGGAAAATATCAACAAAGGTCCTTGTTCTATTATCACTTGGCAGGTTTAGTCCTTGTATGAGCTTTGGAAAGTTGTCAATTTCAATCCTTGAAGGTTTGGCTAAATTACATTTTTGGTCCTTATGGTTATCTAAGCTAAAAACCAAACCGGATCCAATATAAAACCCAACCCAAGCCCAACACATTACCCGGCCCATATTTTAAATTAAAAACCGCTGGTACATCAGAGACCCGCTCTCCCAAAGTCAGTTAATCAATACCGTGGTATTTTACCATCGGTTTTCACCAATCCACCACCCCAAACACCTTTCCACCTCTTACCCTCCACCTCCACATCATTCCAAGCTCTAATTAATGAGAAAACCAACTCCTTGAAAAATGGCGCCAAAATCACCATGTGTCAATTCGATTATCCGCTTATTTCAACGGCCGGATTTAGGTGGGATAACTTCGAGGTCGACAAGAAGAAATTTTCAAGTCAATAAATATCAAGAGGAGCAAGATTGTAATGAATCTAGAGTAATTTTAATTTCCATTGTCGCTTTAGCTTAAATTAAAATTTCAAGATCTGCTTTAGCTTTCAAGCTTTGTTTTATAAGTTATCGTATTATAAAACTTTTACAAGTATCAATTTGAAGTTTCAAGTTATAGTATCAGTTTATGCATTTTCAAATTTCAAGAAAATCTCAATATGTTACAATGTTGTTAGAAGTTGTTATTTTGGACTGAGAATCACACATAAGCTCCTTATAAAGCTTATAAAAGCTTTTAGATATCTTAAAAAGCAGTTAGTTAGCAAAAGTCAAAAAATTCACAAAAATACTAGATAAATAGCTTAAAAATAAAAACATGGTGCAAGGTATAAAAAGGTCGGAGCATGGCCATTTTGATTGCCATAGGTTATAGAGTCTCATGGGAGACTATAGGTTATGGTTTGGTCCCTTGGTTCATTGATTCTCAGTTCAATCACTTGTAAGCTTTTTGCTCATTTTCTTGCATATTACTGTTTTAGTGTTCTCAAGTTTGAATAACTGTGTCTACATGTTAATTAGCTATAGTTAAGTGTGTTTGATCATTAAAATCAGTATCTTGTTCTTTAAAATTAGTAATTATCAAAAATCTTCATTTGGTCAGTTAAAACAGTATAATCTGAATTCTTATGTTTCATGTTGTTAGTCCTGTTGGTTTATGCTCATTTAGTCTCATGTAATGATGTTATAAGGATTTGAATCGCCATGGACTTGATTGGTATTTAGCTTGAAAATCCTCAAACTGCTTCTTTAAAAAGGGTGTTTGGATTGTGTGTTTATCTCGTGTTAAGGGTTGTTGCGCACCTTATTTTTGGTTGTTCTAATTTACATTAGGTCCTAAGAACTCGCCTTCAAGCAAGAAAACCGACTTTGTTTTATTAAAAGTCAAAACATCTTTAATCTCATTTGGTTATTCAACTGCTGGAATTTTTGATCGCATAATCTTTCAAACCGGTTTGAAAGTTGTTCACCTAGCTTAATATTTCTTGACGGTTTAGCACCAATCAAATTTTGGCGCCGCCGGGAGGTCGTAAGCGTGTTTCTATCATTATCGAATCTGCATTGCACATATACCACGCTTGTAAAAGTTTTCAGAAGTTAATATAAATCAAAAGTTCATTAACGCTTTTCCTAAAGTGTTAAAACCCAAAACAATATAAAACAACAAAACAATCGTAACGTTTTAGATTGTGTTTCTTTTAAGGTGATTCTTAAAGAGATACGATTTGGTTAAACGGACGATACCAAAATATTTTCCCAAAAGTTTTAAACCCCATCAAGACAAATCATACCTACGTCTTTTCGGTGGTACTTAATTGAATACATAAAATCAACCACCGCAAATCAAGGCAATGGCACTACCTAACGGGGTGCGACCATTAATAAGTTCCCGAACATCGATTTAAAACTTGCCTTTGTGTCACTTGTGATTTGGTGTACCTTTTTCAAAGAAGCCATTTCATTTGTGATTATTGGTTAAGTTCACTTGTGTTTTGCCTCATTTGTTTTGAAAATTGATTTTTATACTTAGTGCATGCGACTGCTCTTCCAGCCTACAAGTCCACTTTCCGAACTTGGAAACATTCCTCAGAACGAGAGGACGCTCACCTCCTTCACCGTGATCGAGGAACGCCTACCACCACCACCACCGTCGAAATGGCGTAAGACAAACCTATGAATGAGCTTCTCCAAGCACCCATCGAGGGTTACGGAGATGCCATTGTTGTCCCAACCATTGTGGTCGATACCTTCAACTCAAAACCGGTTGCTTAACTGCAACCCAAAGCCAATTCTATGGTTTTGAGCGGATGATCCTCATGCACACATTCGATGGTTCAATAAGATAGCATCAACCATCAAGTACAAGAATGTCCCATCCGGTTATCAAGCTTCTTCTTTCCATTTTCTGTAGGACAAGCCCGAATTGGCTTGAGAAACAACCCCTCGCTCTATAGAGACATGGAAGATCTAGTTACCAAGTTTGTTAACGAGTTCTATCCTCCATCCCGAACCACAAGTCTTAAGAATGAGATAATGAAATTTTCTCGGAGATTTGATGAATCATTCGGGAGGCATGGGATCGTTATAAAGAATTGTCCGCAAGTGTCCACATCATGGTTTTACCGAGTTAATGCAAATGGATACTTTCTATAATGGTCCGAGACCACCGACCAAGACTCTCTCAATGCCTCCGCGGAGGTAATTTCCTTAGCAAAACCACCAAAGAAGCCTTACAAATCATTGAAAACAAGTCCCGTGTCCGTTCTTTCCGCACTAAGACATATCAAAATCGCCTAATCTCGGACCTTCTACTTCATCTCCGCGAGTACATCTAGCACCGATGCTAAGATTGATAAACTCACGATGTCGTTTCGAGCTTTGGTTCTTGCTAACCAAAAGAAAGTCACATTCACTCGCACACCAACACATGGTGAAGTGAAGAAAGTTGAAGTTTGTGTCACTTGTGGTGGTCCTCATGCATACTACAATTGTATCGCCATCGATGGTAGTCCGTTTGAAGCAAATGCGATAGCAGGTACTTCAAATCAAGGAGGTAATCAATACCGCCCTCGAATGAACCAAATTACCGTATAGCAATTATCAGCACCACCCGGTTTTAACCGAATCCTAACCGAATCGTAATCAACCTAGAATGAACCAAGGTTATCAAAACCAAGGTAATTTCTATCCCGGACCCAATCAAGGTTTCCAACAACAAGGGAACCTTCATCAAAACAATTTCAATCGAGGGAATCAATTTCATGGGAATGTGAATCCTAATCAAGGGAATTTTCAACAAGGTCATAATCAAAACATCCGACCTCAAAATTTCCTCCTAATCCACCTCCCATCATTTCTCCTCCAGACCATCATCCGATGAGTTATCAGCGCTTTATGAAATCCCAAGATGAGATGAATAGATTGTTGGTCACGATCACGATCCAAGAAGTCTTTAAATGATCGACCCTCGGCTCGTGTACTTTATCGAGCAACACGATCGCTAACCCGAGGGGCGATGCTAAGGCGATCACGACCGTAAGTGGTGTTTCATACAATGGACCCGCTATTCCTACTACCTCTTCTTCTTCTTCTCCAAAGGTAGTGGAAAGTGAACCTCCAACACATAATGGACCCACGACTCCAATGCCCCTCCTCCCGTGGCAATGAGTCAAGTTACCAAGGAAACAACGGACAAGGTGCATTATTCTAGCCCAAGTAATATCAAGACAAGTCCCACCTTCTGTAGTCCATCCTCAAGTTGTCCGAAACCCAAGTCTAATCCAGAGTTGTTTTGAACCACCAGTAGCTCCCGCTGAAAATATCAAATCCAAATCTTCTATTCCATATCCATCACGCTTGAATGAGCAAAGCTCCGTGAAAAAGCTAGTCATCAAATGGACAAATTTTTCCAAATTTTCCAAGAGTTACATTTTGACATAAGCTTTATGGATGCTATCATGCTTGATGCCCAAGTTTGCATCTACTCTCAAACACATGTTAAGCAATAAGGAAAAGTCGCTTGAAATGGCTAAAACTCCTCTTAACGAGAACTCTGCGCAGCTATTCTCAAGAAGCTTCGAAAAGCTTGGAGATCCCGGGAAATTTCTCTTACCTTGTGTATTCCTCAGAATGGTTGAATGCTTTGCCCTAGCGGATCTTGGTGCAAGCATTAATCTTATGCCATATTCGGTGTGGAAGAAACTTTCTCTTCCGAACTCACTCCTACATGCATGACTCTCGAGCTTGCGGATCGTACAATATCCCGTCCTCTTGGCATTGCCGAGGACGATTTGTAAAGTAGGAAAGTTCCATTTCCTGCCGACTTCGTGGTTGTTGATTTTGATGCGATCATCGGGTTCCTCTCATTGTTGGTCGAGGATTCCCGAGAACGGGCCGTGCTCTCATAGATGTATTTGAGCAAGAAATCACATTACGTGTTGGTAATGAAGTCGTCACTTTAACCTTGATCGACTTCGAGGTACTGCAAATTATGATTCTCGAATCGGTTAACCGAATAGATATCATTGATGTTGCTTCAAGAGTACTCGCAAGAAGTTCTTGGTTATGATCATAATTCTTCGAGTGATAATCTCACTCATTCATCTCAACCTATCATCGCCAATTCTACTCCTTCTCAATTTATTTGAGGAAAGTGACTTCATCTTGAAGAGATTGAAGCCTACTTATCCAAAGGATTCTGCTCCATGGAAATTGATCACGCCCAATTGACATTGAGGAGATATACTTCTCATTGAGAAGTTGCTTAATGATGATCCATCATCGCCCCTCACTCTAGTGATTCAATTCCGGTGAGATTAATCAAAATGAGATTAACTGAGGAGATTTTCTTGAGAAATTGTTAAATCATGACATTTCTTCTCCTCTCCTTCCATCAAACTTCATAACAAGGAAGTCAAGTCATTGAGAAAATCAAGAATTTCCGAGGTTGAGCTTAAGGACTTACCACCTCATCTCGAGTATGCATTTCTTGAAGGTGATGATAAATTACCGTCATTATTGCTCGAGATTTGAGTAAAGATGAAAAGTCGCCTCATTACAATCTTGAAGTCACACAAGCAAGCAATTGCTTGAAACTCTCCGATATTAAGGGTATTAACCCCGAGTTTTGTACTCACAAAATCTTGATGGAGGATGACTTTAAGCCGCTAGCTCAACATCGAGAAGAGTAAATCCAAAATCCATGATGTTATCAAACAGAGGTTATCAAACTTCTTGATGCGGATTGATTTACCCGATCTCGATAGTCCTCGGTTAGCCCAATTCATTGTGTTCAAAAGGGTGGCATTATCATTATCACAAATGAAGATAACGAGTTAATTCCAACTCGATTGGTTACGGATGGCGTGTTTGCATCGACTATCGTAAGTTGAATGACGCCACCGTAAAGACCATTTTCCTCCGCCTTTATGGACCAAATGCTTGAGAGATTAGCAGGAATGAATACTATTGTTTCCTTGATGGTTTCTGGTACTTTCAGATTCCATTGATCCAAAGGATCAAGATAAACCACATTCACCGCCCATACGGAACTTTTGCCTATAGACGATGCCTTTTGGCTTATGTAATGCTCCCGCACGCTCCAACGATGTATGATGGCCATTTTCCACGACATGATCGGGAAACAATGGAGGTGTTTATGGATGACTTCTCGGTCATTGGGGATTCGTTTCAAACTTGTCTCTCCCATTTAGATAAAATGCTTCAAAGTGTGAAGACACCAATCTTTGTCTAAACCGGGAGAAAAGTCACTTTATGGTCAAAGAAGGCATAGTCCTTGGCCATAAGATTTCAAAGAATGGGATTGAGGTAGATAGAGCAAAAGTTGATGTAATTGTAGCTACCTTATCCTACTACCGTCAAGGGTATTAGGAGTTTTTAGGTCATGCCGGTTTCTATCGTAGATTCATTCAAGATTTTTCCAAAATCGCCCTACCTATGACCCATCTTCTTGAAAAGGATGCTCCTTTATCTTTTCACCGAGTGCATCGTAGCTTTTGAAACATTGAAGAAAAAGCTTCTTCAAGCACCCATTCTCGCTGTTCCCGAATCGATTTACCTTTTGAGCTTATGTGCGATGCAAGTGATTTTGCTATCGGCGCAGCCTTAGGGCAACGAAGAAATAAACATTTTCACCTATTCACTACGCAAGTAAGACTATGATCAAGCTCAAACTCATTACACCACCACGTAAAAGAGCTATTAGCCGTGGTGTATGCATTTGAGAAGTTTCGTCAGATTTAATCTTGACAAAATGCGTAGTGTATACGGATCACTCGGCTCTAAAATATCTCTTTGCAAAACAAGATGCAAAGCCGAGATTGTTCCGTTGGGTTCTCCTCCTCCAAGAATTTGATATCATCATACGTGATAAAAAGGAGCCGAGAACCAGTCACGATCATCTGTCCGCATTAGAAAACCCTCACCAAGATGTTTTCGAGAAAAGGATATTAATGAAACATTTCCTCTCGAGACACTCAATGCGGTTTCTTTTCGTGGAAACTCCTCACCCCATGGTTTGTCGACTTTGCAAATTACCATGCGGTAACTTCATTAGAAAGGGATGTCGACCCAGCAGAAGAATAAATTCTTCAAGGATGTTAAACACTATTTCGGGACGACCCTTTCTTATTCAAAATCTGCGGATCAAGTCATCCGACGGTGTGTTTATGGACAAGAAGCTCTTGACATTCTCAAAGCTTGTCATCTGCCGACCCACCGGGGCCATCATAGTCCAAACTACACCGCCAAAAGGTGTTTGATTCCGGTTCTATTGGCCCACAATTTATAAAGATGCCCACGATTATGTCAAAACTTGCGACGCTTGTCGTCATCATGGAAACATATCTCAAAGGAATGAAATGCCGCAAAATGCCATTCAAGTTTGTGAGATATTTGACATATGGGGTATTGATTTTATGGGGCCATTTCCATCTTCTCGTGGTAACAAGTACATACTCGTGGCTGTTGATTATTTGTCAAAATGGGTTGAAGCAAAAGCTTTACCTACAAATGATGCCCGAGTAGTTGTGAAATTTTTGAAAGCTCTCTTTGCCAGATTTGGAACTCCTCGTGCAATAATCAGTGATCGTGGTACACATTTTTGTAATGACCAATTTGAAAGAGTCATGCAAAAGTATGGTGTTACCCACCGTCTATCTATCGCATACCACCCCAAACAAGTGGGCGTGGAAGTTTCAAATCGTGGTATTAAAAGAATACTTGAAAGGACAAGGGTGAAAATCGTGCATCCCGGTCGGATAAACCGGATGACGACTGGCTTTTCAGACAGCCTACAAAACACCAATTGGGTGTACTCCATACAAGCTAGTGTACGGAAAAGCATGTCATCTTCCGATTGAACTAGAGCACAAGGCTTACCGGGCCTTAAAACATGCAAACTTGATATACTGACACCATAAGATCACGTAAAAGTTCAAATGAATGAACTAAATGAACTTCGTGATCAAGCTTATGAGAACTCTTTGATCTACAAGCAAAGACAAAGAAGATTCATGACTCTAAAATCAAGAACCGCGTTTTCAACGTTGGTGATCGAGTCCTTCTTTTCAACTCTAGATTGAAGATTTTCTGAAAACTCAAGTCCCACGGTCCGTCCATTTACCATTACTAAGGTTTATCCTTATGGTACCATTGAGTTATCTCAACCTCGATGGTCCTAATTTTAAAGTGAATGGTCATCGATTAAAGCATTACTTTGGAGAGGACATTTCCCATGGTTGTCCCGATTTACAAACATTCCCCATGAACCAATAAATGCGGGATCGAGTCAAGCTAGTGACTCGAATCAAAAACATTAGCACACAATATGGGTTTTCACCCATGTTTCGCTTTCTTATCCCTTTCTACCACCCTAGTGTGGGAGTCTACCCACACCGTTGTATATTCTCAATCTTTCCAAAAAAAAAAAAAAAAAAAAAAAAAAAAAATGTGTAAATATCAAAACAAAATAATGGCCGTAGTATTTCCTTTTTATGTTCTTTGTTTCGCATAACCGCGGTACTTTGAATATTGAGGGCAATATTCATTTTTTAGTGTGGGGAATTCTCACGAATTTCATGTAATTATTTCACCCAATTCCCGCTTTTGCAAAAAATTTTTTTTTTTTTTTTGGAGTAAGTGTTTTCACTTACTCAAAGAATGGTAATCATCCACCATGTCTTACCCACATAAGGATTGGCTAATCCAGAGCAAACGGCTTTGGTAAAGATTTCAAACCGCTTATATGGCTTGCAATTTGCCCAAAATTGTATGGTTCTTCACTCCCATCATCCTCAAAGATAATGAGTCAAGCCCGCAAGTTTATGGCTTGTGGTAAAGGCGCTTGAAAATCCATAATTGGTAATCGGCTCACCAAAGATAATATTGATAATTTATCTAAGAGTTGGCTAGTCCGTAAGTGGTACGGCTCGGTAAAGACTAATCAAACCATGATGACTTATGATTTGCTCAAAATCATATGGTTATCGATGTACCATGGTTCTTACTTGAACCGAAACATTTGGCTACTCGTAAGTAATGGCTTTTGGTAAAGAGATTAAAATCCATTAAGTTTTTCAAATCATTGCTAGGACTAGCAATATCTTAGTGTGGGGATTGACGAGTGTCTAAATACTCATCATTTTTATATTGTTAATGCCAAAACATCCGAAAACACTTAAATGCTTCAAATGATAAAAATATCACAAACAAGTGTTTTATATGTTTTAAATGCAAAACATCAAAATCGATGAAAACGATCAAGTTTGCATAATTGGCGCTTTAGTCCCCAAGTTACAAAAGTTGTCAAAAACAGTCCCCGGTAATTCAAAAACTTGTAAAATATCATTTTAGGTCCTTGAGATTCAAAAGTTGTCAAAATAAACCCTTCAAAGTTTAAAATCACAAAATGACAACTTTAGTCCTTTAACTTTGAAAATTGTCAAAATAGTCCTTGGTTAAGTTAAAAGTGAAAATTATCAAGTTTTAACCTTGTACTATTAATCAATGACAAAATGGTCCTTATGATAAACTTTTGAGAATTTACAATATTGGTCCCTCAAGTTTCCAAATTGGCAGTTTTAGTCCTTTAACATTTCAAAAATGGAAAATATCAACAAAGGTCCTTGTTCTATTATCACTTGGCAGGTTTAGTCCTTGTATGAGCTTTGGAAAGTTGTCAATTTCAATCCTTGAAGGTTTGGCTAAATTACATTTTTGGTCCTTATGGTTATCTAAGCTAAAAACCAAACCGGATCCAATATAAAACCCAACCCAAGCCCAACACATTACCCGGCCCATATTTTAAATTCAAAAAACCGCGGGTACTGTAGACCCGTCTCTCCCAAAGCTGTTTCACCAATACCAGTGGTATTTTACCACTGGTTTTCACCAATCCAGCTCACCCCAAACACCTTTCCACCTCTTACCCTCCACCTCCACATCATTCCAAGCTCCAATTAATGAGAAAAACCAACTCCTTGAAAAAATGGCGCCAAAATCACCATGTGTCAATTCTGATTATCTGGCTTATTTCAACGGCTGGATTTAGGTGGGATAACTTCAGAGGTCGACAAGAAGAAATTTTCAAGTCAATAAATATCAAGAGGAGCAGTATTGTAATGAATCTAGAGTAATTTTTAATTTCCATTGTCGTTTTAGCTTAAATTAAAATTTCAAGATCTGCTTTAGCTTTCAAGCTTTGTTTTATAAGTTATCAGTATTATAAAACTTTTACAAGTATCAATTTGAAGTTTCAAGTTATAGTATCGCTTTATGCATTTTCAAATTTCAAGAAAATCTCAATATGTTACAATGTTGTTAAGTTGTTATTTTGACCGAGAATCACACATAAGCTCCTTATAAAGCTTATAAAAGCTTTTAGATATCTTAAAAAGCAGTTTATTAGCCAAAGTCAAAAATTCACAAAAATATCACTTAATTAGTTAAAAATAAAAAACCCATGGTGAGTGTGATCAAGACATTGGAGCAGGGTATATTTTGGATTGCCTTGGGATTAGTGCTTCATGGGAAGCTTTAGGATGTGTTTGTAAACCTTGGTTCTGTATTTTCAGTTCATAACCACTTGTAAGACTTTTTATCAACTTTTGCAATTCTGTGTTTTAGTTGTATAGATAGTGTAATATCTGCTTTAATAATCATTAGTCATAATTAAGAGTATTTAAGTTATAAAACCGATCATTGTTCTTTTCAAATTGTAGTTTATAACAAATTTTATTTTCACAGTTAAAATAGCATAATCATTATTCTTATGTTTCGTTATTAATACTGGTGTTTCATGCTTATTTAGTCTTATTAAAAGATATTATAAGATCTCGTTATCATGAACATGGATTGGATCCAGAATTTGTTTTGAAAATTCACCAAGAAAGTAAGGAAAAGGGTGTTTGGATTTGTGCAGCTTCATCATGCTAAAGGTAGTGCACTGCGCTTGTGGTTATTTTGTGTTAAACTTGGTCTAAAGAACTCAAAGAAACAAGTAAACCTGTGCTCTTTAGACAAAAAGTCAAAATACTCTTTAATTTCATCTCATAAGCTCACTGTTGGAAGTTTGAGTGAAAAAGTCATCACAGTAGCATAAAACTTGGTAACCTAGCTTAATTTAATCTCCTTCTAGCTTAATATTACATAATCAGTTCATAGATTCAAGTTAAAATTCAGTTTAGTCAACATTTCATTTCAATCAAATAGTCAATGTGCCCTGTGCACAGTTTTTAACCACTTTTTCATAAGCTCACACAGAGCTTGATAGTTGTCCATAGCTTGTGCTTGTTAGTTCTTTGGGAAGCCAACCTGGTCCTTTTCAAGCTCCAAGTTTTAAAATTCCATTCTTAGCTTATTTACTAGGCTCGCTATAGCTTATAAGTTTGTCAAAAACTCAAGATTCAACGAGTTTTACTCTGAATTTCTCGATTTTGTATAAGCTTCTCAAAAGCTTATTATAGCTTATCCGGTCATCATCTTTGGTTTATAGGTATTCAACCAGGTCTAAACCAAGTTTCAATTTTTACTTTTCACTTTTAGCTTATTTTGTGTACTGTGCATCAGCTTAAAGTAGCATACCAGTTTCTGTTTTTATAATCAAAGTCAAAACTTCAATTCTGTGTTTACTAGTAATCCAGAGGTTCTAGTTTGTTGTTTTTGGTTGAAATTGATTCATTATAGCATATTTTAGCTTCCTTATCAGTTTGGTAGTCTTTGGTCAACAATTGGCTTTTCATGCTTATTTATAAGCAATACAATCTAGCTTGCTAATTTCATCAAACAAGACCATGTTTTTCTATTTTTCATAGATTCAAGATATTAAAATAGACTTTTCCGAAATTTTCATTATTTTTCATAACTGCTTGCTATTTTTCTTAATTAAAAAGCAGGTTTAGGTATTTTAAATAGCTTTTAATACTAAAAAATCGTAAAAAGCTCAAAAAATGATTTTTCAATTTTCTTAGGTTAAGATAAATATAAAAGTAGTAAAAAGTATTTTTCCATAATTTTCTTAGTCTAAAAAGTATTTTTTAGCATTTTAATTAGTTTTAAATAGTATTAAATTAATAATAAATACATAATAAGTCTTAAAAATATATTTTCAGTTTTAAAATAAGTTTTATCATATTTTAGATTTTTCCAAGTTATAATTTCATTTTTCTAGGTTAATTTTGTATTTTCTTGTATTTTAGTGCATTTTAAATACTTAATAAATAGTTTTAATTAATAATAAATAAATAAATAGTTGTAAAATAATTTTCTTTTTCTAATAATTTTCTTTTATTATTAGGATTCCAAAAGTATAATTTTTATCTTTTAGGCCTTTTATTTCTTTAAAACTCACTTTTATTTTGTACGTAGACGTAATTTTATTTTAAACGTAAGTTTTAAGTTGTAGGTTTTAAACGCTCATCGCCTTTAAAAATAGTGATAGCGTTATTTAATAGATTTTATCTTTTAATCTTTTAATTTGCATTTAAGTCGCCTTAATTTGTAGATTTTCTCTTTAGTATAATTTTCCATCGAAAACCCTTGATTGCTATCCTTAGTAATCATTCTACCATCTGATTAAGTGTTTTAACACCAATTCATCCTCCGTGGGACTTAACGACCTAGGAATCCACTATATTCCTCCGATCTAAATTGCATTTATGCTCGAAATGCTTTAAGTCCGTTAGACTTAAGCATTGTTACGCAGATCAACCTTCTTTCAGGTTGTTCATCAAGTTACAAGGTTGAGATTATGAGGTTGAGGGACTTCTATATGTTATGTTGTGCTTTAGTCAAGAATAAATGTGCTTTCTCCCCCTCAAAGATTGCACTTGTAGTAGCAATCTTTGAAGAGCCCACATTTGATTCCTGACTCTAGGTAGTAAGGAGCACATTTCAGGTTGTGTGCATCTTTGATTCATACACATCGCCTAATCCTCTTTCCCTGACTTCTTCACTAAACATTCCCTGATCCATGTCTACATGATATCTACCACTCCCTGACACAAAATTTTAAATTCACTCTTATATTCCCAAGCCCACTATTTGAATCAGACCCACTACCATTAACACTCCCTGACTCACAATATCAATCTGCCTGAAAGCACTACCAACACCCTCTGATCTTTGACACCCTGATCCCACTATCGTCTTCATCACTCCCTGAGCCGTGAGGACACTGTATTTCACCCTTATCAAACCTCATCGACACTTGGTCAAAAGAAAATTCAATCAAGGCAAATCAAATCCTTTTATCACTTTTCAATCCAAATCACATATCCAATTCAAACCTACGACCATTTTTAGCCGTGACCCTTCAATCAACGAACAAAAATAACAACCCCATGCCGCAAATCCACACCTATTAAGTATCTCAGCCGCTCCAATTTTTTTACTTGAAACATACAACCATCTCTTTTTATGACTTGTTTGACTGGAGCTTTATGGACCCACCATGCTTCCCCTGCTTATGGTGATTGTATTAGTGAGGGTGTTGGTTTGATCGAGAGTTTTACTGTAACACCCCAACCCGACAAGGGTAGAAGTGTCACATTCTGGTGTCATATCAGAACATACAATTAAAATTTGGTAAACAGAAACGTTATAAAATGATTTACCAAGTCATATAAACGAATAACTTATGAAGAAAACATAAATTCCAATATGACCAAAATGAAATGAAATCAAAAACAATAACTCATCAATTCAATCCAAAGTAATAAGGTAACTAGGGTCACTCTACTCGGATAATCCAATCTTTCACCCATCCAAGCCCATCTTCAAACCTAAAGACCTGCCGCAGGAAAAGAAATGCTACCGAGCTTAAAAAGCCCAAAGAATGATATAACAAAGCAAAAGCTAAACGAAATCAGAGGTACAAATGAAATAAGAAAACTGATAACAAGGTCGGAATGAAATGAGAACAATGAGTTAATGAGGATCCTGCAGAAACACAATTATACAGATATCCAGAAAGAACAGATAACAAGGAGAACACAAAGAAAGCAACGATCCGTAACATACATATAACCACATATAAGCAAACAAACATACAAGCACGAAACCAAATCAAGCATAACAGACGTCGATCCACTCAACATAAGAATAGCATGCAATCAAATCAAGAAATCGAGAATATAAATAAGCCCAATGGAAAACTAAAAACAAGCGGAAGCAATTAATTAAGAGGTGAGCATGGCGGTCGGGCAAGAAAAATAACCCACGACTTATAACATCATATTATCATAATGTATATATAAGCGTGGCGGTCAACAAGTAGCAATAAGGACATCAACAGATAATCAGTAGCCCATGAACTCAATTTAAACGAAGGGATCCATGATAAACAGATAATCAACCGATTACACTCAAACATGATTTCCAGGCCAATCAAGGTTCACATGATAGTAAGATAACATACATTCAGATGACAACAGTCAAATCATATAATCGCATACTAATCATATCGTAGCAGGATAAACAGTAATCACATAGAACATGTAATAACATAATCATATTCAATAATCATATCATAACCCGGTACGTGAATGGAATGGTAGTAGGATGAGTCACATAAGGGTACTGAGTAACAGACAATCAATACAGAATATAGTGCGTTGGGTAATACAGAAGGTACAATATGGGTATATCAATAGTGTAAGGTCTGTCAGAAATCCATCCCGAGCCAACAAAACAAATCAATATCAATAGTGGCAATAGTCGCCATTAGTATCCAATAGTAGCCATTGTATTCGGAGGGTGACCTCGGAATACCAAACCAATAGGAGGAGACCTCAAGAACCAATGGAGTAGCTAGCTCCCGATCGTGAAGACGCAGTATTGCACACGACATCATTCACCGATGGATCATAACATATCGATAACGTAACAAATCTAGGATGCATCCATACGCCCTATGAGACGATAGTGGCCATACAATATATATCGAGCTCATAATCGATAATGAAGGGACGGTGTGGAACATCACTCAACCACACTAGTAGTCATGCCATTGGTGCATCAATGACACGACCATGTTACCTTCATGGCTAGGGAACAATATTTGGCCTTGTATCAATCAAGGGTTAAACAAAGGTCCACAGCAGTAGCAATATGTCACCATCACGATCGAGGTTCAATATCGATGAGCTCACAATTTAAAGGTTCATAGCAACAATCAATATCAAAGGTTTAGTAACAGAGGTTCAATAACAGAGGTTCAGTAACAAAGGTCCAATAACATAGGGGTCAATAGCAATGGTTCAATATCAGAGGGTCAATAGCAAAGGAAAATCATAGCAATGAAATATCGTAAGCGAACAAAGTCAAAGGATCAGAAAGTCATGAGAAATCCCTCCGAAGGGATAGAATATCCGTACTTAACGCCAATGAAAAGACACTCGGATCAAGTCACCCTCCTTCAAAGAATCTACACTAATTTATAATGATTTATTATTTAGTGATACATAATCGACTACTCTATCCGTGCGTTATTATCATTTGTCATATGATAATGTTCTTACTATAATATATTTGAGTTAGTAGTGCTTGTGTAATCAATTAGTAAACTTTATTTTGCATATCACATGCTTCTAACAAGATATCACATGGTCTAATCTTCTAAATGTATTTTATTAAGATTTACTTTATTTTAGACGCAAGACCCATGTTCACATCTCAAGTTAGTAAGCGTTATACATTCATCTATTGTTGATGCATGTTCAAGACTTATATTTTTGTATATCTTATAGTTTTGTTCATACCGGCCCAAGATACGCTAGACGAGGATGATCGAAACCGAAAATACAAACACGGCCGAACGATAAAACATCAAGATTCAACGAGATATAATTAAACCGAATCGAACTCAAAATAAACCAAAACATATACGGATCATATTTATTTAATGGAACCTCGCCACCCCATAACATATCGGTAGTAGACTCCTACCGCGACACCGCTTATAGAGACAATTATGGAAGTGAGTGAGTGGTTTGGCGAGGCGAAGAGTTGAGCGAGACAATCAAGGCTAAGCATGGAAGGCGAGACAAAATAAAGGTGGTGCGAGGATTGAACAAGGCAACAAAGATGAACACGAGACCACAATACTATGCTATACATGCATATGTATACTCCTATCAGATAACAACTCATGTAACCCATACAATGCATGCACTCTCATAAAATCATACCATACCATCTGATTCGTGCTAAACCGTCAAGTTATCTCACACAAGCTAGCCACTTGTGAATGGCTAACCGTAAGAAACTTAAAACAGTGCAAACACAAAATGCAATTAAGATCAGAGGAATATAGTGGATTCCTGGGTCGTTAAGTCCCACGGAGGATGAATTGGTGTTTAGGGGTTGGTATACAACTGGGAAGACAGGTGGAGTGTTGAAAAAGAGGAAAAACCACCTCTGGTTTTGGGATTACAGACTTGGAGAGGAAGTTGAACAGTAACCATGGTTTTTGGGCGCGTGTTGACTTTTTGACTTTGGGATATTATAAGGGGTCCAAAATTGGGGGTCAGGGGTTGGTGGGGGTTCTTTTGGGCTTTGCGGGGTCTAAATATAAAGGGGGCCATTTGGCTTGTTATATTACAAGGACCAAAGTTGTAATTCTGCCAAAGTTAAGGGACTGATCTTGACAAGTTTCCAAAGTTATCATAAGGACCAAACCTGCCATATATGAATAGTACAAGGACCAATGATGATTGTTTTCCATTTTTAATAAATCCAAGGACTATTTTTGTCATTTTCAAAACTTGAGGGACTAAAGTTGTAATTTTGCAATTTTAAATTTCAAGGACTTGTTTTGACAAGTTTATGAATCCCTAAGGACTTAAAATGATATTTTTCTTTATTTTGCTTTACCGTGGACCTGCTTTTGACAACTTTTAAACTTGGGGACTAAAGCGCCAATTATGCAAACTTGATATGCGTTTTCACCGATTTTGATGTTTTGCATTTAAAACACATAAAACACTTTTTGTGATATTTTCATCATTTTGATGTATTTCGAGTGTTTTCGGATGTTTTGGCATTATAAACAGTACAAAAATGATGAGTATTTGCACACTCATCAATCCCCCACACTGAGATATTGCTAGTCACTAGCAATCTTTTGAAAAAAAACTAAATGGATTTCATCTCTTTACCAAAAGCCATTACTTCTGGAGTAGCCAATTGTTTTAGTTCAAGTAAGAACCTTGGCACAATGATAACCAAATGATTTTGAGCAAATCATAAGCTGCAAACGGATTTGATTTGTCTTTACTAGAAGCCGTTTGCTTCTGGACTAGCCAACGCTTAGATAAATTATCAATATTATCTTTGGTGATCCGATTACCAATTATGGATTTTCACCTGCCTTTACCACAAGCCATAAACTTGCGGGCTAGCCAACTTTTCACTAGTTTAAAGATATGGTGAGTTGAACACCATACAATTTTGGGCAAATTGCAAGCCATAAACGGATTTGAGATATCTTTACCAAGAGCCGTTTGCTCTCGGATTAGCCAATCCTTATGTGGGTTAGACATGGCGGATGATTACCATTTGTCGATCAAGTGAAAACACTTGCTCCAAAAAAATTTGGCCAAAAAGGGGAATGGATGGAATAATTACATGATAAAATTCGTGAGAATTCCCCACACTTAGAAATGAATATTGCACTCAATATTCAAAGTACCTACGGTTATGCCGAAACATAGAACATAAAAGAGAAATACTATGGCCATTATTTTGTTTTTGATATATACACATTTTTTTTTTTTTTAAACTTATATACAACAATGGGCAACTCCCCACACTAGGGTGGTAGAAAAGGGTAAGAAGACGAAACATGGGTGAAAACCCATATGGTGTGTAAGCATGTTTTGATTCCCGAGTCATTAGCTTGACTCGATCCCGCATTCATTGGTTCATGGGGAAAGTTTGTAGATCCGGACAATCACGGTTGGAATGTCCTCTCCAAAATAATGCTTTAATCGATGACCATTCACTTTAAAATTTGGACCATCGAGTTGAGATAACTCAATGGTGCCATAAGGATAAACCTTAGTGATAGTAAATGGACCGCACTAACGGGACTTGAGCTTTCCGAGAAAATCTTCAATCTAGAATTGAAAAGAAGGACTCGATCACCAACGTTGAAAACGCGGTTCTTGATTTTGGAGTCATGAATCTTCTTTGTCTTTTGTTTATAGATCAAAGAGTTCTCGTATGCTTGATCACGGAGTTCATTTAGTTCATTCATTTGAACTTTCCGGTGATCACCAGCTGTCTGAATATCAAAATTTGCATGTTTTAAAGCCCAGTAAGCCTTTTGCTCTAGCTCAATCGGAAGATGACATGCCTTTCCGTACACTAGCTTGTATGGAGTACACCGATGGGTGTTTTAGAAGTGCATGAAAGGCCCAGAGTGCGTCATCCGCTTTATCCGACCGTGATGCACGATTTTCACCTCATCGTCTTTCTAGAATTCTTTTAATACCACGGTTGGAGACTTCCACTTGCCCACTTGTTTGTGGGTGGTATGCATGATGAGCGGTGGTTACACCATACTTTTGCATGACACGATCAAATTGGTCATTGCAAAATGCGCACTACGATCACCGATTATAGCACGTGGAGTTCCAAACCGCAAAAGAGATTTCAAAAATTTCACAACTACTCGGGCATCATTAGTAGGTAAAGCTTTTGCTTCAACCCATTTTGACAAATAGTCAACAGCCACGAGTATGTATTTGTTTCCTCGAGAAGATGGAAATGGCCCCATAAAGTCAATACCCCAGATGTCAAAGATCTCACAAACTTGAATAGCATTTTGTGGCATTTCATTTCTTTGAGAGATATTTCCGTGACGTTGACAAGCGTCACAAGCTTTGACAAAATCGTGGGCATCCTTATATATAGTGGGCCAATAAAATCGGAATCAAACACCTTTTTGGCGGTGTAGTTTGGACTATGATGGCCCCGGTGGTCCAAAGATGGCAAGCTTTGAGAATGTCAAGAGCTTCTTGTCCATAAACACACCGTCGGATGACTTGATCCGCATGATTTTGAATAAGTAGGGTCGTCCCGTAAGTAATGTTTAACATCTTTGAAGAATTTGTTCTTCCGTTGGGTCGACATCCCTTTCACTATGAAGTTACCCGCATGGTAATTTGCAAAGTCAACAAACCATGGGGTAGAAGAGTTTCACTAAAAGAAACCGCATTGAGTGTCTCGAGAGGAAATGTTTCATTTATTTCCTTTTCTCGAAAACATCTTGGTGAGGTTCTCTAATCGACAGATGATCGCACGGGTTCTCGGCTCCTTTTTATCACGTATGATGATATCAAATTCACGGAGGAGGAGAACCCAACGAGCAATCTCGGCTTTGCATCTTGTTTTGCAAAGAGATATTTGAGAGCCGAGTGATCCGTATACACCACGATTTGGTTAAGATTAAATCGGTCGAAACTTCTCAAACGCATACACCATCGCTAATAGCTCTTTTTCTCGTGGTAGTGTAATGAGTTTGAGCTTCATCATAGTCTTACTTGCATAGTGGATAGGTGAAAATGCTTAGCTCTACGTTGCCCTAGGATCGCGCCGATAGCAAAATCACTTGCATCGCACATGAGCTCAAAAGGCAAGTCCCGGTCGGAGCAACGAGAATGGGTGCTTGAGAAGCTTTTTCTTTAATGTTTCAAAAGCTTCGATGCACTCGGGTGAGAAGATAAAAGGAGCATCCTTTTCAAGAAGATGAGTCATAGGTAGGCGATTTTAGAAAAATCTTGTATGAATCTCGATAGAAACCGGCATGACCTAAAAACTCCTAATACCTTTGACGGTAGTAGGATGAGGCGCTTAGCAATAACATTGACTTTTGCTCTATCGACCTCAATCCCATTTTTTGAAATCTTATGGCCAAGGACTATGCCTTCTTTGACCATAAAGTGGCTTTTCTCCCAATTTAGACAAAGATTTGTGTCTTCACACCTTTGAAGCATTTTTTCTAAATGGGAGAGACATGTTTGAAACGAGTCCCCAATGACCGAGAAATCATCCATAAACACCTCCATTGTTTCCCCGATCATGTCGTGGAAAATGGCCATCATACATCGTTGGAACGTGCCAGGAGCATTACATAGGCCAAAAGGCATACGTCTCGTAGGCAAAAGTTCCGTGTCTGCAGTGAATGTAGTTTTATCTTGATCCTTTGGATCAATGGGGATCTGAAAATAACCCGAGAAACCATCCAGAAATAATAGTATTCGTTCCTCGCTAATCTCTCAAGCATTTGGTCCATGAAGGGTGAGGAAAATGGTCTTTACGGGTAGCGTCATTCAACTTACGATAGTCAATGCAAACACGCCATCCCGTAACCGGCCGAGTTGGAATTAACTCGTTATCTTCATTTGTGACAACAGCTTATGCCACCCTTTTAGGAACACAATGAATTGGGCTAACCCAAGGACTATCGAGATCGGGTAAATCAATCATGCATCAAGAAGTTTGATAACCTCTGTTTGATAACATCATGGATTTTTGGATTTACTTATCTCGATGTTGAATCTGCGGTTTGAAGTCATCCTCCATCAAGATTTTGTGAGTACAAAACTCGGGGTTGATACCCTTAATGTCGAGAGTTTCCAAGCAATTGCACCTTGTGTGACTTCAAGATCTTTATGAGAGCAGCTTTTCATCTTTACTCAAATCTCGGCAATAATGACGGGTAATTTATCATCACCTTCAAGAAATGCATACTCGAGATGAGGTGGTAAGTCCTTAAGTTCGACTTCAGGAAATTCTTCAGTTTTCTCAACTGACTTGACTTCCTTGTTATGAAGCTCGACGGGAAGGAGCGATGATGGATCATCGTTAAGCAACTTCTCAATGAGAAGTATGTCCCCCTCGATGTCGATGGGAGCGTGATCAATTTCCCATGGAACAGAATCACTAGATAAGTAGGCTTCAATCTCTTCCAAGATGAAGTCACTTTCCTCAAATGGGGTGAGAGAAGGAGTAGAATTGGCAATGATGGGTTGGGATGAATGAGTGAGATTATCACTCGAAGAATTATGATCATAACCAAGAACTTCTTGAGTACTCTTGAAGCAACATCAATGATATCTATTCGGTTAACCGATTCGTAATCATAATTTGCGAGTACCTCAAGTTTGATCAAGGTTAAAGGTGACGACTTCATTACCAACACGTAATGTGATTTCTTGCTCAAATACATCAATGAGAGCACGGCCCGTTCTCGTGAATCCTCGACCAACAATGAGAGGAACCCGATGATCGCATCAAAATCAACAACCACGAAGTCACCGGAAAATGGAACTTTCCTACTTTCAAATACGTCCTCGGCAATGCCAAGAGGACGAGATATTGTACGATCTGCAAGCTCGAGAGTCATGCATGTAGGAGTAAGTTCCTAAGAGAAAGTTTCTTCCACACCGAAAAGGCATCGGGTTGATGCTTGCACCAAGATCTGCTAAGGCAAAGCATTCAACCATTCACGGAAATACACAAGGTAAGAGAAATTTTCCAGGATCTCCAAGCTTTTCTCGAAGCTTCTTGAATAATCACGAAAGCGCTCGTTAAGAGGAGTTTTAGCCATTTCAAATAGCTTTTCCTTGTTGCTTAACATGTGTTTGAGAGTTGATGCAAACTTGGGCATCGATGATAGCATCCGCAAAGCTTATGTCAAAGTGTAGTTCTTGGAAATTTTGAAAAATTTGTCCATTTGATGACCGGCTTTTTCATGAGCTTTGCTCATTCAAATGTGATGGGTAAGGAATAGAAGTTTTGGATTTGGTATTTTCAACGGGAGCTACAATTGGTTCAAAACAACTCTGGATTAGACTTGGGTTTCGGACAACTTGAGGTTGGACATCATTGGTTCCTCCGTTATTCTTAGGAAGTTCCTTGTCCTTTGTTGCATCGGGTTCACTTTCCACTACCTTCGGAGAGAAGAAGAAGAGTAGTAGGAATAGCGGGTCCATTATATGAAACACCACTTACGTTGTGATCGCCTTTGCATCGCCCATCGGGTTAGCGATCGTGTTGCTCGGAAGTTTTCACGAGCCCGAGGGTTGATCATTTAAAGACTTTGAGATCGCCGATCCGATCGACCAACAACCCTGCTCATTTCATCTTGGGATTTCATGAATCGCTTCAATAACTCATCGATGATGGTACCGGAGGATGTGGAGGAAATTCGAGGTCGGATGTTTTGATTAGGACCTTGTTGTTGAAAATTCCCTTGATTAGGATTAACATTTCCACGAAATTGATTCCTCGATTGAAATTGTTTTGATTAAGGTTTCCTTGATGTTGGAAACCTTGATTGGGTCCAGATAGAAATTACCTTGGTTTTGATAACCTTGGTTCATTCTAGGTTGATTCTCGATTCGGTTAGGATTACGGTTAAAACCGGTGGTGCTCGATAAGTGTTAGCACGGTGGCGGGATCATTCGAGGACGGTATTGATTACCTCCTTGATGTGAAGTACCGCTATAGCATTTGCTTCAAATGGACTACCATCGGTGGCGATGCAGGTTGTAGTATGCATGAGGACCACCACAAGTAACACAAACTTCAACTTTCTTCACTTCACCATGTGATGGTGTCGAGTGAAAGTGACTTTCTTCTCGTTAGCAAGAACCAATCTGAACAATATTTGTGAGTTTGTCAATCTTAGCATCGGTGCTAGATGTACTCACGGAGATGAAGTAGAAGGTCCAGATTAGACCGAGTCGATATGTCTTTGTGCGGAAAGGCGGACACGGGACTTGTTTTCAATGATTTGTAAGGCTTCTTTTGTGGTTTTGCTAAGGAAATTACCTCCGCGGAGGCATTCAAAGAGTCTTGGTCGACTTGTCTCGCACCATTATAGAAAGTATCCATTTGCATTAACTCGGTAAAACCATGATGCGGACACTTGCGGAGCAATTCTTTGTAACGATCCCATGCCTCTCGAATGATTCATCAAATCTACGAGAAAATTTCATTATCTCATTCTTAAGACTTGTAGTTCGGGATGGAGGATAGAATTCGTTAACAAACTTGGTGACTAGATCCTCCCATGTCTCAATAGAACGAGGGGTTGTTTCTCAAGCCAATTCCGGCTTGTCCTCTAGAGAAAATGGGAGCAGAAGAAGCTTAATGGCTTCATGTGGGACATTCTTGTATTTGATGGTAGATGCAATCTTGTTAAACCATCGAATGTGTGCATGAGGATCATCCCACTCAAAACCATAGAATTGGCTTTGGGTTACAGTTAAGCAACCGGGTTTGAGCTCAAAGGCATCGACCACGATGGTGGGACAATAATGGCATCTCCGTAACCCTCGATGGGTGCTTGGAGAAGCTCATTCATCGGCTTGTCTTTGCCATTTCGACGGGGGTGGTGGTGGTAGGCGTTCCTCGATCACGGTGAAGGAGCGAACGTCCTCGTCTCGAGGAATGTTTGCAAGCTCGGAAAGTGGACTTGTAGAATCTGGAAGAGCGAGTGCGCATGCACTAAGTATAAAATCAATTTTCAAAACAAATGCGAGGCAAAGCGACAAGTGAACTTAACCAATAATCACAAATGAAATGGCTTCTTTGAAAAAGGTACACCAAATCACAAGGACACAAAGGCAAGTTTTAAATCAGTTATTCGGGAACTTATTATGGTCACACCCCCAGTTAGTAGGTGTACTGCCTTGATTTGCGGTGGTTGATTTTTATGTATAAATTAAGTACCACTGAAAAGACGTAGATAATGATTTGTGCAAAGGGTTTAAAAACTTATGGAAAATATTTTTGGTATCGTCTCGTTTAACCAAATCGTATTTCTTTAAGAATCACCTTAAAAGAAACACAAGCTAGAAAACGTTACGATTGTTTTGTTGTTTTATATTTTGTTTGGTGTTGTTAACACTTTAGGAAAAGTGCTAATGAACTTTTTGATTTATGATAACTTTACAAAAAATTGTTTACAAACTGTGGTATATGTGCAAGTACGGGTCCGAAAACCTTAAAACACGCTTCTGACCTCCCAACAAGCGCCAAAATTTGATTCGTGCTAAACCGTCAAGTTATCTCACACAAGCTAGCCACTTGAATGGCTATGATGAAACTTAAAACAGTGCAAACACAAAATGCAATTAAGATCGAGGAATATAGTGGATTCTCGGGTCGTTAAGTCCCACGGAGGATGAATTGGTGTTTAGGGGTTGGTATACGGTGGGAAGGCAATGGAGTGTTGAAAAGAGGAAAACCACCTCTGGTTTTGGGATTACGACTTGGAGAGGAAGGTGAGCAGAACCATGGTTTTGCGCGCGTGTTGACTTTTTGACTTTGGGATATTATAAGGGGTCCAAAATTGGGGGTCGGGGGTTGGTGGGGGTTCTTTTGGGCTTTGGCGGGTCTAAATATAAAGGGGCCATTTGGCTTGTTATATTACAAGGACCAAAGTTGTAATTCGCCAAAGTTAAGGGACCGATCTTGACAAGTTTCCAAAGTTATCATAAGGACCAAACCTGCCATATATGAATAGTACAAGGACCAATGATGATTATTTTCCATTTTAATAAATCCAAGGACTATTTTGTCATTTCCAAAACTTGAGGACTAAAGTTGTAATTTTGCAATTTTAAATTTCAAGGACTTGTTTTGACAAGTTTATGAATCTAAGGACTTAAAATGATATTTTTCTTTATTTTGCTTTATCGGGGACCTGTTTTGACAACTTTTAAACTTGGGGACTAAAGCGCCAATTATGCAAACTTGATCGTTTTCACCGATTTTGATGTTTTGCATTTAAAACACATAAAACACTTATTTGTGATATTTTCATCATTTTGATGTATTTACGAGTGTTTTCGGATGTTTTGGCATTATAAACAAGATAAAATGATGAGTATTGCACACTCATCACCATCCTCGACAACAATACCACACGTTGAGTTGAAAAGCCAATATTAATATTACCCATGAAACCACATCGACCCACACACGATCATGACCCATCCCTTTTCTTTTAATGCGGACTCATGATTTTATACGATTTAGAACTTGGTTAGTCTTAGTTTAGTTTTATTGTTGATGAGACATGTTTTATTGGTGTAAAAAACAGGCGCATGGTGAACATAGACCAAGACTAGATTCGGAAAAACAACAAAAGAAAACGAGGTGATAGCGTTACCTTGTAGCGTGAAGAGGAAAGGAAAACAATGACCCAAAACCAAGCGAATCAAACCCTCCTTGAGCCCTAGGAATTACAACAAGAAGAAGATCAATAACCCACACTGAAACCAATCTACCCTTGTAATAAACACGTGAATTTAGCGACCTTGCAAGGAACCTTGACACCTTTTCTTGGAGCCTCTTGTCGACAAAGAACAATAGAGAAGGAGAGTGTGTTTTGCCGTGACTTTTACTTGGGGTGCTAGGGTTTTGTTTGAAATGGTAAATGGTGGTTTTAAATGAGAGTAATTGAAATTTATTTTGGTGATAATGGTGAGTAATTTGGGAATATTAACCGCCATTAAGGGAAAAAGGACCAAATTATTGACTTTCCAACTTATCATTTTATTATGAATGTAGTCTCTTTGTAGTCCAAGTAAATTGTGGACACATTGCAACATTATTTGGTACCTTAGAGTTTAATTATTTGTGTACATTTACTTAATAACCTAAGTTAAATATTTTCATTACTTGAGTATATTATTGATGAGATAAATTGTTAAACGATGTTGACGTGTTTTCCGAGTTTACATAATTATTAAGTTTGAGGGCAAAAGTGTCATTTAACGCGTTGGAGAATTTTAGGGTTTTACAACTCTTCCCCTCTAAAAAGAAAATTTTCGTCCTCGAAAATTGAAGTCGGAGGGGTACACAGAGACGTATGAGTCTAAGGCAGACGTAGCAATCTATAGCTTCACACAGATCATAACGATTTTGGTTCCAAAGCGTACAAAACTTATACGTAACAGATATCGACGAAAATCTCACAAATAGGTACAGAATTTCAAACGAACATGAGGAGTGCCAAATAACGGATACAAGTCATATTCCATTCACGTACCAATCCCAGGCATTTCCCAGATTTCGTATGATTTCAATAAGTTCAAATTATATGATCTCGGTATTATCACGTTGATCAGGCGTCATAATACTTGCATCACATAACAAGTCCTTATTGTCATCATATTCTGTCTCGGGTCATGACAAACCAAATAACCAATATCACAACAAAACATATCACATACAGATATCAAGTAACATACCAAAGCAGACCAGATTCACACATATGCAACATATAATACAACAAGCCAACTTACCATAGCACAAAATAAAGAAGGCCACCAACTTGCATAAAATGGTTCCTCATGACTCATTACTGATGATTCAAAGGAAAAGCTGAGATATCACCAAAATGCTAAACGATAAAACTTCACGATTCAAACCGAGTTCTGAACAAATCAAAGAAGAGCAATGCCGATCAAAATCACATAGCAAAATATCAAACCGCCACAAACGCATGACAAACAAATCGGAGTAACACAGTTCGCGCTCAATCATGTGAAGTAGATGAATCTCCTCAGCCACCAGTTGAATCTTGTCTCCGTCTTGCATCTTTGGTTGATCCATCCGCTTCCTCCAAGAAGATCCCGATGTCTCCAAAGAAGACGGCGGTCGGTGTGGCTTCGCTCATGAACCTCTCCGGTTCGGGGACATTGCGACAACGCAGGTCGGCACCATCATCTTGACTCCACGGTTAGTCTCCATCTAACGATCAATAAGCGGATGTGCGAAAACAAAATAAACAAAATCAAATGCAAAGAAGGAGGCCAAACCGGTGAAGATAAACGAATATCAAAATCAAATCGAGCGACAATCAAAATAATCGGAGAAGATCGTAGCAGACGGAAGCCTAGTGTCTACCCGGTCCTCACAGACAATCCTAAGGTCAACAAGACGAAACACGGGCTCGAAACCATAATTGTAACACCCCAACCCGACAAGGGTAGAAGTGTCACATACGGTGTCATCGTAACATACAATTAAAATTTGGTAAACGGAAACGTTATAAAATGATTTACCAAGTCATATAAGCGAATAACTTATGAAGAAAACATAAATTCCAATATGACCAAAATGAAATGAAATCAAAAACAATAACTCATCAATTCAATCCAAAGTAATAAGGTAACTAGGGTCAGTCTACTCAGATAATCCAATCTTTCAGCCCATCCAAGCCCATCTTCAAACCTAAAGACCTGCCGCAGGAAAAGAAATGCGGCTGAGCTTAAAAAGCCCAGTGAACAGATATAACAAAGAGAAAGCTAAATGAAATCAGAGGTACAAATGAAATAAGAAAAATGATAACAAGGTCGGAATGAAATGAGAACAATGAGTTAATGAGGATCCTGTAGAAACACAATTATACAGATATCCAGAAAGAACAGATAACAAGGAGAACACAGCAAAGCAACGTATCCAGAACATACATATAACCACATATAAGCAAACAAACATACAAGCACCGAAACCAAATCAAGCATAACAGACGTCGCATCCACTCAACATAAGAATAGCATGCAATCAAATCAAGAAATCAGAATATAAATAAGCCCAATGGAAAACTAAAAACAAGCGGAAGCAATTAATTAAGAGGTGAGCATGGCAGTCAGGCAAGACAAATAACCCATAGCTTATAACATCATATTATCATAACAGATATATAAGCGTGGCAGGTCAACAAGTAGCAATAAGGACATCAACAGATAATCAGTAGCCCATGAACTCAATTTAAACGAAGGGATCCATGATAAACAGATAATCAACCGATTACACTCAAACATGATTTCCAGGCCAATCAAGGTTCACATGATAGTAAGATAACATACATTCAGATGACAACAGTCAAATCATATAATCGCATACTAATCATATCGTAGCAGGATAAACAGTAATCACATAGAACATGTAATAACATAATCATATTCAATAATCATATCATAACCCGATGCGTGAATGGAATGGTAGTAGGATGAGTCACATAAAGGTCTTGAGTAACGCACAATCAATACGTAATATAGTGCGTTGGGTGTCTGAAGGTACAATATGGGTATATCAATAGTGTAAGGTCCATCCGAAATCCATCCCGAGCCAACAAAACAAATCAATATCAATAGTGGCAATAGTCGCCATTAGTATCCAATAGTAGCCATTGTATTCGGAGGGTGACCTCGGAATACCAAACCAATAGGAGGAGACCTCGGTAACCAATGGAGTAGCTAGCTCCCGATCGTGAAGACGCGTATTGCACACGACATCATTCACCGACAGATCATAACATATCGATAATGTAACAAATCTAGGATGCATCCATACGCCCTATGCAGACGGATAGTGGCCATACAATATATATCGAGCTCATAATCGAGATAATGAAGGGGGGCGGTGTGGAACATCACTCAACCACACTAGAGTCATGCCATTGGTGCATCAATGACACGGCCATGTTACCTTCATGGCTAGGGAACAATATTTGGCTCGGGTATCAATCTGAAGGGTTAAACAAAGGTCCACAGTGTAGCAATATGTCAGTCATCACAGTCAGAGGTTCAATATCAGTAGCTCACAATTTAAAGGTTCATAGCAACAATCAATATCAAAGTCCAGTATCAAAGGTTCAGTAACAGAGGTTCAATAACAGAGGTTCAGTAACAAAGGTCCAATAACATAGGGGTCAATAGCAATGGTTCAATATCAGAGGGTCAATAGCAAAGGAAAATCATAGCAATGAAATATCGTAAGCGAACAAAGTCAAAGGATCAGAAAGTCATGAGAAATCCCTACTGAAAGGGATAGAATATATGTACCTTAACGCCAATGAAAAGACACTTAGATCAAGTCACCCTCCTTCAAAGAATCTACACGAATTTATAATGATTTATTATTTAGTGATACATAACTGACTACTCTATCCGTACGTTATTATCATTTGTCATATGATAATGTTCTTACTATAATATATTTGAGTTAGTAGTGCTTGTGTAATCAATTAGTAAACTTTATTTTTGCATATCACATGCTTCTAACAGTATATCACATGGTTTAATCTTCTAAATGTATTTTATTAAGATTTACTTTATTTTAGACGCAAGACCCATGTTCACATCTCAAGTCAGTAAGCGTTATACATTCATCTATTGTTGATGCATGTTCAAGACTTATATTTTTGTATATCTTATAGTTTTGTTCATACCAGTTCCAAGATACGCTAGACGAGGATGATCGAAACCGAAAATACAAACACGGCTGAACGTATAAAACATCAAGATTCAACGAGATATAATTAAACCCGAATCGAACTCAAAATAAACCAAAAACATATACGGATCATATTTATTTAATGGAAACTCAGTTACCCCATAACATATCGGTAGTAGACTCCTACCGCGACACCGTTTGTAGAGACAATTATGGAAGTGAGTGAGTGGTTTGGCGAGGCAGTAGTTGAGCGAGACAATCAAGGCTAAGCATGGAAGGCGAGACAAAAATAAAGGTGGTGCGAGGGATTGAACAAGGCAGCAGCATGAACACGAGACCACAATACTATGCTATACATGCATATGTATACTCCTACTGTATAACAACTCATGTAACCCATACAATGCATGCACTCTCATAAAATCATACCATACCATCCCTTGACAACAATACCACACGTTGAGTTGAAAAGCCAATATTAATATTACCCATGAAACCACATCAGACCCACACACGATCATGACCCATCCCTTTTCTTTTAATGCAGACTCATGATTTTATGCAGTTTAGAACTTGGTTAGTCTTAGTTTAGTTTTATTGTTGATGAGACATGTTTTATTGGTGTAAAAAAAACAGGCGCATGGCTGAACATAGACCAAGACTAGATTCAGAAAAACAACAAAAGAAAACGAGGTGATAGCGTTACCTTGTAGCGTGAAGAGGAAAGGAAAACAATGACCCAAAACCAAGCGAATCAAACCCTCCTTGAGCCCTAGGAATTACAACAGCAGCAGCATCAATAACCCACACTCGAAACCAATCTACCCTTGTAATAAACACGTGAATTTAGCAGCCTTGCAAGTAACCTTCGACACCTTTTCTTGGAGCCTCTTGTCGACAGCAACAATGGAGAAGGAGAGTGTGTTTTTGCCGTGACTTTTACTTGGGGTGCTAGGGTTTTTGTTTGAAATGGTAAATGGTGGTTTTAAATGAGAGTAATTGAAATTTATTTTGGTGATAATGGTGAGTAATTTGGGGAATATTAACCGGCCATTAAGGGGAAAAAAGGACCAAATTATTGACTTTCCAACTTATCATTTTATTATGAATGTAGTCTCTTTTGTAGTCCAAGTAAATTGTGTACACATTGCAACATTATTTGGTACCTTAGAGTTTAATTATTTGTGTACATTTACTTAATAACCTAAGTTAAATATTTTCATTACTTGAGTATATTATTGATGAGATAAATTGTTAAACGATGTTGACGTGTTTTCCGAGTTTACATAATTATTAAGTTTGAGGGCAAAAGTGTCATTTAACGCGTTGGAGAATTTTAGGGTTTTACATTTACAAACTCTTGAAGATGATTTGTTGATGAATCTGTGATGGGTTTATAACAACTGCTGCTACCGTCAGATCTTTTGTTGGGTGAAGTGTTTGATTGAATCGTTTGTGGGTTAGTGATGGTGGATTTTTTGTTTTTGTGATGATTTTTTGGATCTGTGATTTTTTTTTTTTTTTTTTTTTTTTGATTTGTGGTTTTGATCGGTGTGAGGGTTTTAGGATTTTTGAGTTGTCTGAGTGATATTTTTGGAGAGGTGTTTGGTTTTTTTATTTATTTAGGATTGATGATATTGTGTGTCAGTTTTTGTGATGAATTGTTGTGTATTGATAGATCCAGTTTTTGTGTGTATGAATAGATCTGAATCTGTTTTGATGTGGTCGGTGGATTTTTTTTGTGTTGGTAGGGATAAGATTTATGTGGTGGGGTGTTTTTGTGACAGGGTAAGGGTTAGGTTTTTGACTGATTATTACAATCAATGGGTTGTTTGGGTGGGTTTTTGCCATTTAGTCAATATCAGTGTGTCTCTCCCCCTCAAAAATTGTTATTACAGTAGCAGTTTTTGAAGGTTTTACACTTGATTTTTTTTACTCTGAAGAATGTTATCAGTAGCCATGAACGGATCTGGATCATGAGAATAATCCACCAGCTTTGATACCACTTGTTGGTCTAAAGAATTGAGTAAATCTTGATATAATAAAGAACAAATTCATTAATAATGAAGAACAATAAATACAAGATTTCTCAATACCAACTAGACTACATGATAACATCCTCAACTTTTTACGGGGATAATTTCGGTATATTATTCCGATTCAATGACAAATAAACTCTCATTGATCCAAGCTATGCTTGTGTTTCAATGAGAGGATGATCCTATCAACTAATACTAAGTATTATGTGTTTGTTTAGGAATGCATATCTATCTCTATTACAATTACGATATATATAGGAAAAATACAAAGACATGTGGTGGTAGGTGAGATGTCATCCATCATGTGGTCCATCTTCATCTTCCTCTTTTGGAAAGACCAACCATTCTTTTGAAGTTATCATAACTAATATTCTCACTTTTGGTAATGTCTTGTCTTGTTTGACTTTTTCTCTTGGAGTTCCCCCATATTTTTCGATCAGTATGTAGAGATAGTGTCTTGGGATCACCGAGACATTTGTCAAATCTCGATGTCATTTGGTGTTGTTTGTAGCTCATATATTCACCAACGACACCGTGTCGATAAGCAAATAGCACTAAACAACACTCACTGATTTCTTTATTAGTGAGTCACTCACTATTTATTTAGTGAGTTAGGCTATTTTATTTTCAAATCTTGTTCAGGGTGATTGGGTCAATTTTTGGACCCAACATATATATTGCTGGTCACATTAGTTCTAACAAATATTTCTAGTTATATGTTGACCATTGACATTATAGATATAATAAAAAAGGGTTATGGTACAAAAAAGTTACTAAAGTTTCATAAAAATTTGTCCTAAGTCACTAAAGTTTCATTTTCTTTACTTAGGTTACTGAACTTTTGGAAGCATACCCTTCGATAATTTCAGTGTTAGTCCAAGTAACCCAAATGTATATTTTTGGTAAGTTTAAGAACTGAGACCTCGAGGTGACAAAGTTTGAAAGTTTAGTAACACGAACGTATATTTTTATAAGTTCGATGCTTCAACGAACAAAGTTTTAAAGTTCAATAACCCGAGTGAACAAAATGAAACTTTAGTAACTTAGTACAAATTTTTAAGAAACTTTAGTAACTTTTTTGTACCATAACCCAATAAAAACTATCATTAATGAGGGAGTTCTAAGTAAGTGAAGGAGAGTGTATACCATCCACCTACGAATGTAGAGTTTATCATGTGAGGAACTGTAGAGTCGTGAAAACTACTCTAACTTGCAGAATAAACACATGAAGATATCATCACTTTACACCAATTATAATTCGGTAGGTGCTCCCGAGTCCCTCCCACTTTATCTTAACAATTAATAATAGTATTTGGCCATCAATTAAATGCCTAAGATACCATATTATAATGACAGAATAAAGGGAGTCTTGCGGACTCAAATTGATATCATCAATAATTTGTTAGAATGTTAATGGCATTTGGGAAAAAATTGATTAAAAAGATGCCAAACAGAGAAGTTGCAATTAATATGGGATATCCCAAACAGGGACGGAGCCAGGAGTTGAAGTAAGGGGGGCCATAATTTATTTTCCGATGAATATATGTAATCTAAGAACGAACACCGATATCCTTATAACTAAAACCGGTGGTTATTTACTACTAAATCAATACTTAAAAATGAAGAACTCCATTTGACTATTAAGTAGTCACTTTCTTTTTGTGAAAAAAGTGATGATATTATATTGCCATAATGCAAAAAAAAAAATCAAGAAAAGGGCTTAGGCAGAGCAACCTAAAAAAAATTAGAACAATGGACCTAAAGCATAAAAGAATTGGTGAAATATGTTTGAGAAAATGACCCACAACACCCAACACAACTTGAAAACATGAAACAATTCACATATATCGAAATTAAGAAGAAGAACAAACATGAAAAAGAAAACAACATTCAATTACAAGTAATAAAAGGACCAGATTGTATTAAATTGGTACCTATTATTGTGAGACATGTGACCGATGAATAAGAAAAACATTGGAGTATTAAAAAGGGTTAATAACCTCTAATAACAACGAACTTTCTCAAATGTTCACATATTAGTGATGAACCCAATAAACTACCACAATACTCATTAAACTTTCAAATTTTAGCTCGATATCATACTTTTGCTTACGTGGCATGACTCGCAACCAGCTACACCCGTTAAATTGCATACGTGAATTTTTATTTATTCATTTATTAAGTTAATTACGTGAAGTTAGATGTTTCAAAATACCCATCAAACTTTATCAAATGTTTCAAAATACCCATCAAACTTTTTCAGATGTTCACTTATTAGACACGAACACAATCAAATGTGAATCATAACGGTACAAATTTATGACGTGGCATGTACATTTGTCGATGACGTGGATTTTGGAGGTAAGAAATGGTTTTGTTGATATCAACACAAAAAAAAACAAAGTTTGATGAGTATTATGGTATTTTATTGAGTTCATAACTGATATGTGAACATTTGTGAAAGTCCGTTGCTATTAGATTCCATTAACCCTATTAAAAAGGAGAAGTTGGAATACGAAAGAATAAACAAGACAAAAAAAGAAGATAATATATAATAATTAATTATATGGAAAAACTCAAACAAGCTATGCACATGTACTCACTAGTCAGTACACATGCTTCTTGTCTTCTTTCTCCTTGTTCATTTATTTCTTCTTCTTCTTTTTCTATAATGAACCTGCAACTTATCAAGTTATCAACCAGTTCACAACCTTTAATCATCTAGTAAAAACTTGACAATCCTAACTAAAAATCAAGCTACAAGTTGGGCTAGTTGAGCAGGTTGGGGGTGGCCGAGCACCTACCAACCCCCTTCCCCCCACTGGCTCCGCCTCTGATCCCAAATGAGGAAAGCCAAATTGCACTAACATCTTTACACTGAAAACAGGGGAGAGCAAACATAGGATGGAAGATTGTTGATATAACTTCATGAAAAAAGGCTTATGATAATGGGGATAAAACTGTACCTTGGCTCTATGTTCAATAAGTGCACTTGTTACAACACTATCACACATTCCTAAGGTGCTAATGGTTTCCTTCTGGCATGCACTTATCTGTAAAAAACAAAAGCAACATTACAAAACATGTTAAGAGATCGAATATATGATTTTGCTAAATCAACACAGGATGACCAGGACACATAATTTGCACGGCAAGAGTTGTAATTCCTGCAACCTTCTTATTGGAATCGACCTATGCAATATAAACTACATTAGATACGAAAGAAACAATGCTCTTTGTCGAAAAGTTTTGTTAAACTCAATGTAGCAATATACAACAACAACTTATAGTTAAACTCACTGATATGGCTTTGGTAGACTGCACATGGTTAGTTTCATTGAAACTACTGAATTTTGTTCCAATAGTTAACAGAATTGCAAAATTTACGCAAAAGTGAGATACATCTATTATCTTTTTTGAGGTTAATAAATATTTGATTTACTTTGAATGTTCTACACATCAATAAGAAAGCACCGTCAAGCTTACGTTGTAGACTATACACTTCATCAGGTGGTGGTGTCTATCAATGTTTGAAAGGCTCTAAGTTATAATGTTAGCACAAAAGTCGTAACCCTCAGAATTTGCAAATGGTAACCCTACAACAAAAGCATCCTGAACATGTGCCTCCAACATTATTTCTTATTATTGACACATTAGGAAACTGAGCCTTTGTGACATCTTGATTATATTTTCCAATTGACAATCTGCACACGTAACAACGTGTTTTAAAATTACACTTCAATTATTCGAATACTTAGGAGGTTTTATAGGTTACTTAGACAATATTAGGGGTGTAAATGTATTAAGTATAAATAGAGTTTAGGATTATACTTAGATTAGGAAACTAGTTACTTGGCTTGCAAGGCAAGCTTGTAACCGTTTTTAACACCCCCAAAAATGTTTTGCAGCGGAAGATAATGTTACTGACGTATTACTCGATTGATATCACAACACAAAGCATATTTCATTTATTGTAATAAAACACAGTTTTACAAAAGTTGAATTGTTGCGGAAAATGGCCCATTAACAAGAAGTGGTCCCTATACATAAATCAGAGTCGTCTATGACCATGCCATGCCAATGCCCAAGCGCCTCCAGAGTTAGCTATCGCCTTTTTTTATCCTGAAAATACATGCTAAAAGAGTCAACACAATGGTTGAGTGAGTTCATAGGTTTAGTAATAAAACAGTTGATCACAAGATTTCTAGTTTCGTAAATCAATAGATCCGATGATGCACCCATCATCATAGTGATTGTTATATCATTCTCAGAATGATTTTGAACATAAGTATCATCAAACAGATGATTTTGAACGTAAGTATCATCAAACCGATGATTTTGAACACGGGTATCATCTAACCGATGATTTTGAACGTAAGTATCATCTAACCTATGATTTTGAACATAAGTATCATCTAACTGATGATTTTGAACACGGGTATCATCTAACCGATGATTTTGAACGTAAGTATCATCAAACCGATGATTTTGAATGTGGGTATCATCTAACCGATGATTTTGAACGTAAGTATCATCAAACCGATGATTTTGAACGCGAGTATCATCTAACCGATGATTTTGAACTTAAGCAATAATAACAATCATGTATAGCCTAAAGTTTTCAAGTAATTGTGATCATAAAAAGTAGTGGTAGCATGTAGTCTCCCCCAAGGAGTTTGTAAAATTGTTACAAAGAGCAAAAGTAGGGCTATGAACTTTGCATATATGATAAAACATTTATCCATAATAAGATAATCCATTATGCAATCAGCAAGTAAATCATGTTTTCAAGTAAGATCAAGTAATGAGTTTGAGCATAAACGAGCATTGAGTTTAGTTAAAAACGAGCATGTATTCTCCCCCAAAATAGTTTGAAAACAAGAAAGTAGGGGCCATGAACTCACCTTAGTGATACTGTAGGAAATGCACAACAATAGCAAGTACGATATGGCAACGGCTTCCACACGAAACAACGTGGGATGTCGACAAGTGAAAGACAAGAACCAAGGACCTAGAACTCGACTAACTCTTCAAAGTATAACCTAATAACTTTCAAAATGATCAAGCCGATAGCTTCCTCATGTTTTCCTTTTCTTCTTACCCGACTTCCACAGGTGACGAATGGTTTGAGGGTGAGAGATATGCTTTTGAAAGTTAGTTAGAATGTGAGAGTTTTAGAGTTAAACTAGTGTCTTAGCTTGTTTTATAAGCTAGAAAACAAGCATCGCATTCCTTATTATTTTATGATGTCTTCTTCTAGTCCCAAGAAAGGAAAATGGTTGTGTTTCATTCTTGATCATGCCACGACATGTAGCTGAAAATGAGGGTATGTTTTTGTGAAGTCAAGTCACCATTTAAGCATGGGGAACATTTAGTCTCTTGGATAAAAGAGTCAATGTAGGTCAAGGGTGTTAGGCTAGATTTTATATTGTCATTAAGGTGGCTTAGGCTAATGTTTGTCCCCCCTTTAACACGCACACATGTAACTTATATGAGGTCAAGTTGTGATATTGCTTTTGTGTTTTCTTGTACACGCACGCCACCACAGAAACATAGAAATATGAGTTTGATAGTTTACTTGCCAACTTTAACAAGTCAAAATGGGATGTGATGAGTTCTCGTTGCACTCACAGAAAACAAGTAGACATAGTACTAAAATATACAACTACTTGTGATAAAAATGGGGTGCTTAGTTTGGTGCTCGCTGTTAGGGTCATATGAAAGAAAAGAAAATAAAACATTGGTTTGTCTTGTCTCTTTTGTATACACGCCACACAAAAGAAAAATTACCCATGTGATGATTTTGGTTGGCTGGGGTCTCGTTGGGTCACAACAAACATAGAAATACAAATTTCAAAATTCAACTTGTATTATAAATTATAAGTGGAGTACGTTGTGCTTACGCTAGGCCAAAAAAAAGAACAAATAGCTAGGCCCAAGTGAGAAAGGCGTTGGGTTGGATCGGTTGTAAGTATACGAGGCCCAAGCAAGAAAGAAGGATGGATGGGGTGGGGCTTAGAGAGTCCGGTAGGAATTAAAAATATAAAAGTTTATTATATATTTGTTTTATATAATTTTTATTATCGAGGTCGAGGTAAGTTTAAAAAATAATAATTCGCATCTTGTCGGTTTTGGAATTGTTCATGTTACGCTTACGTAATGGTTTTTAGATTGTAATTCATAAAAAAAATATGGCACCAAATTCGGCATTGATTTGTGTTTATGTTTACAAATGACTCGAGGGAATTTTCCGGGTTCTTACAGTACCTACCCCTTATGGGAACCTCGTCCTCGAGGTTAAATTTTTGTTACTTGCTTAGGTGATAAAGTAAAAGTTTAAAGTTTGGTAACTTGTTTGGAAATGTGACGTTGATAAATCTATCTAAATACTTGTTTATTTGAAAGGTATATCAATTTTCAAGAAATATTATCTCCTCGAGATAGATAATTGGGTAAGATGTTTGTGACTTCGAGGGGTTTTAATAAAACAAGTATTTACACGTGATGTAATTGAGACAACTTTCCAAAAGTCGACGTTTTGACACTTCTTAGCATAAAAATATTCGATAGAGTTTGACCAGTAATTTCCATTTCGTAAGAATAAGTAATTTCAGGAAAATGTTACCACGAGTTTTTATTGTTGTTACCGATGTAATTTAAGAAAAATCCCCGACGGTGAAAACGTTAAACAAAAAAAGTAGTTGGGTATGCATAACCTCATAAGCTCTAAATGTTTAAAAATAGCGAGTCTTTAAGATTTCAGATGAGAGATTGGCGTATGTAAAGAAAGTTGCTGAACTTAAGCTTTTGTGAGGAAAACTTGTTAAATAAAGTTTTAAGCGACAACATGGAATCGGTTCCAAGTTGGAGGTCTACATGTGAATTTAAAAGTTTGTTTCTCAATTTCAAGTAATTCTTATTAGAGTGTTCATTATTCATTGTTTCAAAATGAAATGCTTGATTTACTCTGAAGATTCTTGTTTAGTTATAGAAGAAGATGGTGGTTATCCTTTAAAGCTTTTCAAGGGAGTAGATAGTTTATAAGATAGTTGCAGTAAAGTTCATGAAAAGGTTTGTAAAACCACTTTATTAAATAAGAAGAAAATATTTTTATTATTTACAATTTAATTATAAATCGTAGTTTGTAGTTTAGTATCGAAACAACAACTCGGTTTAATGAATAGCTCGTGAGATGGCTTGTAGGATAGCTCCTAGGGTAATAGAAGAACTTCTCATTATGTACAAAATACTAGTAAGGTATGAATATTAGGTTTAATGACATTGCTTTTGTTGGGTGACCTCAAAATAGTTGACAAGGTAGTTGAAAGTGGTTGCGTATTGATAAGATAGTCGATGAGATAGTTGAAAGTAGTTTGTGTATCGGATAGCGACACAACTTACTAATTCATAAGAGGTTAGCAGGGCGGACAGTTGGTATTTCCAAGGGATGAGTGAAAGATTGGGATCTGTTCCCAGAAAAAGTGGCTTGAGTTACAAGTTAACTCTTGGTATAGTGGTTCGTTTATTATTTATGTTCAGCGAGGGGTTCCCTTTGTAGATGTCAAGGTGTGTTGTTCCTAGAATGGCTAGGGACGTAATTCGGATCATCGATTGGGTATGAGTTTTGGGGTAAAGGTGACACTGTTACAGCAGTGGATAACGAGACAACTTCGATCTCAACGTCTGAGAGAACTACAATAGGACTGGATGGTGAAGACATGATGTTGTAAAGATCCAGTAGCATATCACAAGTAATGTTTTAAACAGTGTGCACATCTGCCAGGCAAATCTCCATGCAGGATGCGGAGGCGTAAAGTAGTAGTGTACAATGGTCAGCTTAGAGAGTGTAGTACCTCAATGAGAAAGGCGTTCCTCTTAGAAGAAGATATGTCGTAGTGAGGAAATGTTGTGACGCTAGTGTGTTGTGTTTATAAATCTTATGATATTCAGTGAACACACATGAAAATTTTACCCTTTTCAAAAGTCAATCAGAAGGTCAACTAGACATAACACTATCATAACTACTTTCAGTATTGCAACATTCACCTCTGAGTCGGACATAGGTGATCACGTTATGTCCCACTGTCCTTGGTTGAATATAGGTGATCAATCTATATTCACCCGAGGTTCAACGAATCTTGCAATGCTTAGATTAGTTATACTAGTAACATGTCCCAATGCTTTTAAAAATCGTTATGAAAGACTGAACAAATATTTCATTTTACGTGGGGGAGAAGGCGTAGCGCTGTGATATGTAAACATACGTATAAGTAAAGAAATCATAGCTAATAGTGAGACTAAGTTGGCACTAATAAACACATATCTTATCAAGGATGACTTCAACGAGTCATAAGTGAGGCATTCAACTTGGCAGGCAGTCATGTGTCGGTCATAGGGTTAAGTTTTTGTAAGAACGGTTATAGTCTAGGTTTGAAAAATACCCAGTTCTCTATAACAAAGGCTCTGATACCAATCTGTAACACCCCCAAAAATGTTTTGCAGCGGAAGATAATGTTACTGAGGTATTACTCGATTGATATCACAACACAAAGCATAGAACAACAGTTTTTCCTTAAAAGATTTTATTTATTGTAATAAAACAAAGTTTTACAAAAGTTGAATTGTTGCGGAAAATGGCCCATTAACAAGAAGTGGTCCCGATACATAAATCAGAGTCGTCTATGACCATGCCATGCCAATTCCCAAGCGCCTCCAGAGTTAGCTATCGCCTTTTTTTATCCTGAAAATACATGCTAAAAGAGTCAACACAATGGTTGAGTGAATTCATAGGTTTAGTAATAAAACAGTTGATCACAAGATTTCTAGTTTCGTAAAACAATATATCCGATGATGCACCCATCATCATAGTGATTGTTATATCATTCTAAGAATGATTTTGAACATAAGTTTCATCAAACCGATGATTTTGAATGTAAGTATCATCAAACCGATGATTTTGAACATGGGTATCATCAAACCGATGATTTTGAACGTAATTATCATCTAACCGAAGATTTTGAACATAGGTATCATCTATCCGATGATTTTGAACACGAGTATCATCTAACCGATGATTTTGAACGTAAGTATCATCAAACCGATGATTTTGAACGCGGGTATCATCTAACCGATGATTTTGAATGTAAGTAACATCAAACCGATGATTTTGAACGCGAGTATCATCTAACCGATGATTTTGAACGTAAGCAATAATAACAAAGAGGTATAGCATAAAGTTTTCAAGTAATTGTGATCATAAAAAGTAGTGGTAGCATGTAGTCTCCCCCAAGGAGTTTGTAAAATAGTTACAAAGAGCAAAAGTAGGGTTATGAACTTTGCATATATGATAAAACATTTATATCCATAATAAGATAATCTAGTATGCAATCAACAAGTAAATCGTGTTTTCAAGTAAGATCAAATAATGAGTTTGAGCATAAACGATCATTGAGTTTAGTTAAAAACGAGCATGTATTCTTCCCCAAAATAGTTTGAAAACAAGAAAGTAGGGGCCATGAACTCACCTTAGTGATGCTGTAGGAAATGCACAACAATAGCAAGTACGATATGACAACGGCTTCCACACGAAACAACGTGGGATGTCGACAAGTGAAAGACAAGAACCAATGACCTAGAACTCGACTAGCTCTTCAAAGTGTAACCCGATAACTTTCAAAATGATCAAGCCGATAGCTTCCTCGTGTTTTCCTTTTCTTCTTGCCCAACTTCCACATGTGACAAATGGTTTGAGGGTGAGAGATATGCTTTTGAAAGTGAGTTAGAATGTGAGAGTTTTAAAGTTAAACTAGTGTCTTAGCTTGTTTTACAAGCTAGAAAACAAGCATAGCATTCCTTATTATTTTATGATGTCTTCTTCTAGTCCCAAGAAAGGAAAATGGTTATGTTTCATTCTTGATCATGCCACGACATGTAGCTGAAAATGAGGGTATGTTTTTGTGAAGTCAAGTCACCATTTAAGCATGGGAAACATTTAGTCTCTTGGATAAAAGAGTCAATGTAGGTAAAGGGTGTTAGGCTAGATTTTATATTGTCATTAAGGTGGCTTAGGCTAGAGTTTGTCCCCCCTTTAACACACACATATGTAACTTATATGAGACCAAGTTGTGATATTGCTTTTGTGTTTTCTTGTACACGCACGCCACCACAGAAACATAGAAATATGAGTTTGATAGTTTACTTGCCAACTTTAACAAGTCAAAATGGGATGTGATGGGTTCTCGTTGCACTCACAGAAAACAAGTAGACATAGTACTAAAATATACAACTACTTGTGATAAAAATGGGGTGCTTGGTTTGGTGCTTGCTGTTGGGGTCACAGGGAAAAAAAAGAAAACAAAACATTGGTTTGTCTTGTCTCCTTTGTATACACGCCACACAAAAGAAAATTTACCCATGTGATGATTTTGGTTGGCTGGGGTCTCGTTGGGTCACAGCAAACATAGAAATACAAATTTCAAAATTCAACTTGTGTTATAAATTATAAGTGGAGTACGTTAGGCTTGCGTTAGGCCAAAAAAAAAGAACAGATGGGTAGGCCCAAGTGAAAAAGGCGTTGGGTTGGATCGGCTGTAAGTATACGAGGCCCGAGCAAGAAAGAAGGATGGATCGGGTTGGGCTTAGAGAGTCCGGTAGGAATTAAAAATATAAAAGTTTATTATATATTTGTTTTATATAATTTTTATTATCGAGGTCGAGGTAAGTTTCAAAAAAAATCGCATCTTGTCGGTTTTGGAATTGTTCATGTTACGCTTACGTAATGGTTTATAGATTTGTAATTTATAAACAAAATTTGGCACCAAATTCGGCATTGATTTGTTTATGTTTACAAATGACTTGAGGGAATTTTTCAGGTTCTTACACCGTCCTATGAAATTCAAATTCCATTGGGATTGTACTACCTCATCTTTATAAAAGGAGATAATGGGGGATGCTAGTTTGAACATTCTTCGTTGCTCATTCATTAATTAATACAATGTAACGTTTGAGGTCACGTGTTTGTTGTCTTTGAGTCTATATTTTGCGCTAGCTTTCAAGGTTTTTTGATATTTTTTTTCCCTCCAACAAGTGGTATCAGAGCCAAGATGACATTGGTTTCCTGAAGCTAGGTCGACTCAAAGGTGCACTGTTGTTCCCTTTACAATAGAAAGTTAATCTAACCAAGTTTCTTGCTTAATAATGATGTAATGAAAGAAAAACTTAGTAATAGATATATTAAATATAAGACTTAAGTTTTCCAACGTTTAATTCTTATTTGATTATTTCACAAAGAATTATACCCAAGTGTTTGTGGAACAACACTTGAGATTGAATGACAAGTGTGTTTGTGATCTTCTCATGAAATTAAACACGAAACCTATGTTAAGTGTTTAAGTAAGAATTACGCTAACCAATAGAGTATTACTCTAGGACTTAGTTCTTCTTTAGAGAAGGGATTGAGCTCTTGAAAGTGTTACAACATTCTAATACAAGAGCTTAATCCCTTCTTTTTACTTCGATCTATTTATAGGCGAATATGTTATGGATATCCGTAAGATAAAAAGTAACGTGTCAACTTTTGACAGGCTAAAGTACATATAGTACTTTGCTTCTATTTCTAGTACAGTTGTAGACCATACTTTCGGTGTAACTGTTTATACGTTTATATCATTTATAGTACTTTTTAACCTTTGATAAGAACTTTGATAACTTATCTTCCCAAGAAGTTTCCCGCCCGTTCTTCAAAGCCTGAGTTGCTCTATAAGAAAACTAAGTCTTCATTCAAAGTATCATTGGTTATGAAGATCTCTCAGGGAGTCAGAGAGTTATTGTCATCACTCTTTGAATTCATCATCCAAGTTTTGATTCCTATCTTCATTCTTTGAGTTCCGCCTCAGATAGTGATGAGTCTTTCTTCTTCAGACTCTGAGGAATATCTTGTAAATGACTCTCTGATGACTGTTCATCAGAGATGGTATACACTTAGGGTGTTTTTAATTCAAATATATACTTAAGAGACTTTGGGCTCTGAATTAACTCAACATGTACAATCCCAACAAGTAGTCTCTTTACTTTTTGGTTTGTTGGTTTCTGCGCAACGGTGGAAGATTTGACACTGCGGGTCTGTTAACCGTTTGATCGATGTGAAATTCGAATTTTAGGTCAAAGACACACAGATCTAGGATTTCACCAAAAGGACGTGTGATCGGAGGTTCGTAGAGAGAGATACATGTGGTAGAAGTTGCTGGTCTAGATACTAAGGTGGAAATATAAACTTATGTCTATGAGATTTTTTTGTTTCTATTTTAATTTTTCTAAACGTATATATGTTGGGGTGGGGAGGGGGAGGAGTGGAGTTGATTATGTTTAAAGTTTTGGGACGAAATGGTGTGCACTCGGTTAGATGATGGTGATCATCAATCACTCGCCAATAAAAACTAACTATGCGCGGTTAAAACAAGGTACAACGGTTACCACGCGTGATGGTGTAGTCTAAGCTTCCGCTCCTGTTAATAAACTTTACAAGCTAAAAAAAGCCAATTTACTAGTATAAACCATGGTTGTTAAGATCCCGATCCTGATCTTAGAATCTTATGATTTTACGATACTACAAAGCAAAAACGATCCGGATCCTACGTAGGATCTTCTCAGGCTTTAAGATCTTATAAGATCTTTGACTATATGATCTTAAGATCTAATCCGATCCGATCTTACATTTTTCAAACCGAAACTTCAAAGTTATGAATTAAAAAAAAAAACATGTTAATCTTCTTGAACATAACATATTCATAATTTAGGACAACATTTCTATGAAACATTTATATAATTATGTGTTTATGATATATAATAATTTGTAGATTTGAACAATATTACCAATAATATTAAGAAAATGATATTAAAATAAAATATTAGAACCTGATCTGATTTTACGATCTCAATCTTGCAAAAACAAAAGCTATTATGAGTATAAGACTCTAGAATAGAATAGGCACAACATCATACGAAGAAGAATGTTATGAGAAAAGATCAATACGGAACAGAAAAAAACCAAAGAACAAACCCCTCCATCCTAGCCATTCATTTCAGTTTGATTTGACGGTTGGATCTATTCTCATCCGTCCCATTTAAGTAAATAAAGGGGTAGGTTTGTAAATTTATTTGACCCATTTATTTTTCTCACATGCTCATTTACTGTCATTCACTCTCACTCACTCAATCATTTTCTCTCTCTCTCTCACCAAAAACATTATCTTCATTAGATCTAAACTTTTTCATTCACTTTCATTCACTGTCATCAGATCTAAACTTATATACGATTGTCGTTACTGATAAGTGCCATATACTTATGCTGAAGCATCTTGTGGAAACATTGTTCGATTCGTCGACAACTTCTCTGTTCGAGAGCACAAAAAATGTGAAAGAAATGGTCAATATTACAATTATTTTATCAATGCTAAATTGGTACCTTTAATTTCATAACTCTTTTTTTAATTTTAATTTTCATCACTTCTTCATTGAACCATTACTTTAATTATCAATGCTAAATTGAATTTCAGGTCCGTTGAATTTGACTTTTTCTTCTCATTAGGTTTTTATCTTTGACTTTTTTACTTTTTGATGTTTAATTGGTTTTTTAAGGTTAAAATTTGATGTACAAATATTGACTTTTTTCTTTCGGATGGACTGTCCACAGATCTACAAATATTACCAAATAGGTTTTTATTAGATTTGATTATCGAGACGTGGATGCACTTTTCACACTTTTTATTTTTAGGAGTTTACGCTCTTTTCTCACTTTCGGTCAACTATATAAAAGTGAACTTTAAAAAGAAGAGATAAAAGTGATTTGGCATTACTTATTGCTTTGTTTGTTATAATTTTACGTAGGTTGATATGCAAATCACATGTGATTTTACCTCAAATTATTTTTTAAAGTAAATCACATGTGATTCATACACGAATCACATGTGATTTACATTTATATTTGAATCACAACAAAAAAACAGAACCACATGCTACCAACTATATAAAGAACTTTCCATTACAAGTTTATATAATTACATTTCTATCATTTCTTTGTTTTCATCGAATAAAAAATAAAAATGAATGATTGATATTTTATATTTATTCTTTAGATTAAATTTGTTTTCTATTTCTTATGAGTATAAGGGTGTGTTTGTTTCATTAAGATGTTTCGCATCTAAATCTGATTACCACATCTTACTAGTAAGAGGTGGCTATTATGTCTGAATCTGAATGAAAAAATGTTGTTTGTTTTTTTTATAATTGTCTGAATGGTTTTAATTTTCTCTTTTTTAAGTATGTATTAAACTTTTGCAAATACAATTAATAAGTAGATAGTGTAAACTTGAAACAAAACATTTTTATCATAGATTTAACACAATTATAAATCATTAAATAAATTATCTTAATACATATCCAAAATTTAACATAATAAAAAACTATTACATAAATCGTCTTAAAATAAAACATAAGTTTAACGAATGAAACAACAATTAAGTAACTTAACTAATACCAAATAATTTAAAACCTAACTTTGCATAATTTGTGCATGATTTGATCTCGTAAAATTAATCATGTATTGTTGATCGTCATTCCCAATTGGTTGAACAACTTCAACATCACCATCATCATGTACATTTTCATTATCATATACGTCACTTTGGTCGTATTGAGAGAAAAAATCATCGCTTAGGCCCTCTTTCCGAATAAAATTATGAATAGCAAAACATGTGATAGTAATATCTCTTTGTTTTACCAAAGGAAACTTGGGCATACTCTTCAAGATTGGAAAACGCGCTTTTAAGACTCCAAATGCACGTTCAATTCGTTTGAAGTTTTGCATGAGCGTGATTGAATTTTCTTTATTGCTCATTGCATGTTTTCGTGAAAGTCTCTAACCAATACCTAACATTGCGGTATGGAGCCATAAACCCACGCGTGTGCTTATAGGCAGCATCACATAAATAATATTTATCTGAAAAAACAAACATATTAATTTTTTGATATTTTGATATCCAAGTTTTCATATATATCACAATTTCAAACTTAAATACCTGCAGGGGGAATCGGAAACTCAAATACCGGATCTACTAAAGCTTCATTAAGTACTCTCGCATCGTGTGCCGTACCTTCCCATCCAGCAGCAATATATGTAAAGATCATGTTGAAATCGCAAATTGCTAAAACATTTTGATAACAATCACCTCTTCCTCTTTTCTATATACATTACATTTTATGAGATGGAACAACGGCATGTATGAGAGTTCCATCAAGTCTTAACAACTCCTAATTTAGAACAACAAATTATTAAAATACAATCAAACCAAGAGACACACTAGTTATATATTTGATGGTTACCTTAAACATTCGACGCTCCCTTCTATTATTTCCTAGAACGTTTGGATTTGGATTAAATGTTGTTGGTCTTATAACTTCTTCAGCAAATACCAACATTTGAGATAATACTTCATGAAAGCAGTTATGAATCATTTCCTTCGAGTGTTGAAACCGATGCTTCATAACTGAAAATCGTTCGTTGTGACCAATTATCATAAGGAATATAAACATCTTCTCCTCAACCGATATATGTTTACTATCTCTTAACCAATTTTTTTCTTTAAAATGGTTGCATAGTCGAACAAACGAGTCACGAGACATCCGTATCAACTCCGTACATTGTAAATTATTTCCTTGCAAAAGCTCCTGAGTATATTGATGCGGGACATTGTAGAAGTATTATCCACTTACGTTTCCTTACACTTCGCGAAAATACTTAAAATAAAATAAACAATATAGATGAGCATAAGTTTTGGGCAACATCCATTTTACCTATACAAACAATACATACCAAATGGGTTTAAGATTATTACCAAACAAAAACAAACACCAAATAATTTATCAAAACCAAATAACAATAAACGGAACAGTTTAACATCGTAAAGTACCAAATAAAACTAACACCAAATAGTTCAAAATAGTACCAAATACGACAAACTCCTAATGGTTCAACATAACAAAGTTCCAAATACGACAAAATCCTAATAGTTCAAGATAAAAAAAAATACCAAATACGACAAACTCCTAATAGTTCAACAATACTACTTCAAAATACCCATTTGTCATAATAGTTCACCAATACTACTTCAAAATACCCATTTGACGTGCCATCATATGAATCCATTTCTTTAAGACACTTGGTTCTGAGGGTAATAGCATCCATGCCTCTATGGCTCCTTGGTGAAAAAATACCCCAGTCTTTGCCAAATAAATTGGATCTTGATTCAAACTCAACTTCTTCAACTTCTCATGACACTCTTCCATAGTCGGACCATGGTTTTCTTGAACAGCAATTTTAGCAATTGCATTCTTCATATTTTCCTCCAACTCATTCAACTCCGGATCCTTTTTACTCCTTTTCTTTTTCCTCCCTCGTACAACATTTGGTTCTTTAGAAGAACCACCTTCAAAGCCAGAGTCATAACCCGCATCAAGGTTTTTATGCTCGCTAGCTGCCCAAGAGCCACCATCTTCATTCAAACTGTTCACGTCATCCTCAACTTCAACAAATTTGACACCAGAATTATGAGAAGAAGACTTTCCTTCAGAAGAACCACCTTCAAAGCCAGAGTCATAACCCGCATCAAGGTTTTTATTCTCGCTAGCTGCCCAAGAGCCACCATCTTCATTCAAACTGTTCACGTCATCCTCAACTTCAACAAATTTGACACCAGAATTATGAGAAGAAGACTTTCCTTCAGCAACGGGTCGACGAACGCAACCATCCTCAACTTCAACAAATTTGACACCAGAATTTTGAGAAGACGACTTTCCTTCAGCAACGGGTCGACGAACGGAACCATCCTCAACTTCAACTAATTTAACACCAGAATTTTGAGAAGGTCTTCGTTCAGCAACGGGTCGACGAATAGAACCGCTTGCGGCACACTTTCCAAATAGGTAATCACATAGTTCATGATGTTGCAATGGACGAGTTTTCAAAGTACTCGCTTTCAAAAATTTCTAAACAAAATTCACAAAGAAAGTATAGATTATTAACGTTGTCATTACTATATTATATGTATGTAAAAATTATGTTCAAAGTATTCATGAACCCACCTTGTTTAAAGCTTTCCACTCTTCATCATTAGGTTGAATGTATTTGTATCTGCATTGTAAATATTTCTGTTTTCCTCTTAAATAAGCATGAACTTGATGTCTTGCTTTGGAGTAATCAAACTTATTCTTTAATTTTTTTTGGGTGGTCGTTATGCCATACGTTTCCTTAAGTTTTCTTCCGACTATCGCCCACGACTCAATATGTAGGCTATTGCCCTTAGCATCTACCCTATTCACTTCCTCGATACATGACTCCAAAAAAAACTTGTATTGTTCGGGAGTAAAATTTAATGTAGTTGTGTCACCCATTCCTATAAAAAAAACAATGCACACATATAAATACACATTTTAAGCAACTATAAACATTTACTAATAAACATTTGCTAATGAACTTTTTACTAAGAAAAGGTAAGAAAAGGATTCTGCTTATGGTGGGAATGAACCAGTATGTTTGGTGAAATTAAAGCTGCCCATTTTTTCACTTACAAAAGGTACGGATAACGTAGAAAAGCAAAACTAAACTCATAACTGACACAATTCAAGCAAGCCTTAACGAAAGGAACTACTCAAATACAAGCTAACCAACTTGACCCATTCCTAAAAAAAGTCAAGTGGCTACAACACATACTATAGTGGATGACAAATAACTGAATATCATTATAAGTATTAGCAACTGAATATAGGTTCAACAATTGAAGACCACCCATGTTATCACATAATAATATACTATATTTAAGATCAACAGGGACCAAAAGTCAAGTGGCTACAACACATACTATAGTGGATGACAAATAAATGAATATCATTATAGAAAATTTAGCATTAATATATACTAGAAAGACAATGGCATAATTCGGTGCATGATATATTATATTGTTTAGATAGGAACTACCAATAAAATTGCAAAACTGGACTTTAAACCTCATGTAAATAAGTAATTATATGTTGGTAAAAAAAGGTTACAGTAACAAGCACATGTTAGTGAGTTGATACTCTTTATTTATTAGCAACCCGAACCATTTTCTTTTCTTTAACAAACTTTAGCCATTTAACAAACTTTCTAAATGTTAAGATAACTGATAGAGTCCAACCGAGAAAACTATGGCCGAATCAACTAATTCATTCCATAACTGAAACCCATTAATTACAAAATGCATTAACTAACATATCTCGGAATTCTCAGTTATGGTTCAGTTTTGACCAAAGCCACATCTAAACCTAACGAAACTCGCTTTAAACTTCTTGAACACTCGGTGTAGTTCTGTTTTACCAAATTTCCTAAGAATCTAGCTAGCTAGTTAATTAAGATGCCAAAGTAAGTTAAGGTCAACAACAATATGCTTCATACTGTATACCAATTACTGCCATTTATAATCTGGAAATGTAACTAGAGACCACGTTATTTATGCTTGCTTCTAGAGTGAAACAAAAGATAATGTCATTGTCTGAATCATTTACTTTTTGGCATCAAGCCCAGATATAACACACAATATCATCTAGCTAGGAGGGGTTTGGATAAACCTTTCAAGCATAACCATGCAACACATGATGACAAAAAAATAATACAAATAATAATCAAATTTACTAAAGCATTTGGACTATTTGAAGCTACAATGGATAAAAGAACCAACAGCAAGACTTGTGAAATAAGCAAGGATGGTTTGGATAAAAACCCTTGGTTGAAAGTAATAAGTAAGCTGATGAATTTAATTATGCTGTTTGATAATATAAGTAGTTATGCTTTGCAACTAGAATGAAAAGTGCTTTTTCAAAATTAACTGTTTAGCCCACACAATGATTAGGTAATCAAAAGCATAATCTGTTTATTAGACTCCATAAATTAATTATTTGATATGACTTCCGATTGAAATAACCAGTTCCAAAACACAAATCCAAACACCCCTACCTTCTATAAGGCTAACCATACTTCTTGAATAAGATTCGATTCTCAACTTCTCCCGAAAAAAATAATCGGATAATGACCATGTTTCTTTGATGCATTAAAAATTGTAAAAGCAGTAATGTTTCTTCACCATCGAGAGTGCTAACGTTAAATAACAGTGTCTCTTGGATCTCACAAAAACCAAAACGATTCTACCAAGATCCATTAAAAGACACATAACCACCAGCAAATCATACCAAATTACCATGCATTAAACTGATCCCGGCTATCTACTTTAAGGTGGCGGCTCTGTACAATCTTAATTATATGGCTAAAGTTTATTATGTGAAAAGCTATATCAGCCGTTATATGACTACTTTTTTAAGCCTCTATTTTTGTTATTCCATTTGCCGTTATCACTAATGCATTTTACTAACAATCAAAACCATATTCTCGAAATCGAAATTTTAGAAACCTAAATCGAATCCAATAAAAGACCCTCCAAACACCAAATCTCGATCTGAAAAGCTAAAACATCATAACTTAACAATCCAAGTTAAACCGGTTCATATCCTAAATTCATGTCACACTTTTGAAACACCAAAATTCACCCCATTTACGCACACAACACGATTATCCAACAAGGGTACCAACAAGCAAGAAAACATCAAAATCAGTCTTAGATCCAAATCCTAATACCTGACAACATACAAAAATAATTCAAATCCTAAAAAACATCCAAACACTAGATACTTCCAACCTTAAACAAAATCTCGAAACCCAAAAAATCAACCAGTTAACAATTAAAGCTAATTCTGAATTATCAAAACAAAGCAACCCATATCAGTTTATAACATATTAGAATTATCCAATAACATATCAAAACAAATATACTTTTGTAAACAAAACAAAACCCATATCCCAACCCCACAATAAAATCACTTAAAACTAACAAAAAATAACAAGTAAAGCATGTAAAGAGAAGTAAAAAAAAGCATACCTTAAAGGTGGTGAAGATGGCGGATGTTGGTGGAGATGACGACGGCTATAGATGGAGACGAAGGCGGCTGTAGGTGGAGACGATGGCGGCGGCGAGAGGTGGCCGGCGGCGGCTGTGAAAGGGTGAAGGTTTTGAAGGTGTGAAGGGTTTTGAGTGTAGGAAGAGGTAGGGTTAAGAGATAGTCAGATGTCTTCACATGTCTAACCGAGTTAGAGATAATACGTCTGACCGCGTCTGAATGAAAATGAAAAAACAAACAAGCGTATATGTCTGACCGCGTCTGAATACCTCTTATTGGTAAGATTCAGAGGCAAATTAGACCTTTTTTATAAAAAACAAACACACCCTAAGACTCTAGAATAGAAAAGCGAATCGGCAAAAATGTATTTAACTTATCACTTTTTCCATTGTATGTAGCATTCTTTTTTTTCTCATTCATCGATAAACTTCCATCGTTAGTCCTTTGTGTGCCAGTTACAAAAACCACGCATCGTTAGTCCTTTATGCTAACGAATGGTTAATAAATAACTTAAAATTTGGTTATCTTCGCTAAACTTGCGTCGTTGGTCCTTTATACTAACAATCGTTAAAAATAACTTAAAATTTGGTTTCTTACGTTTAGTCCGTTTTTCACGTTTTAAATGCGTTTTACACATTTCGTTCGTTTTAACACGTTTTGTCCATTTTTCACGTTTTAAATGCGTTTTACGTTTTCGTTCGTTTTAACGTTTTGTCCTATTTTCACGTTTTCATACGTTTTACGCTTTCATCCGCTTTTCAAGTTTTCGTGCATTTTACGTTTTCATCCGTTTTACATGTTTTCATCCGTTTTTACGTTTTGTCAAAATCTTTACGTTTAGTCCGTTTAACACGCTTTCATCAGTTTTCACGTTTTCATCCGTTTTACGTTTTCATCCGTTTTTGCGTTTAACATTGTTTTCGCGTTTTCTTCTATTTTACGTTTACATCCGTTTTGCGTGTTTCTTACATTTCGAGGTTTCATATGTTTTACATTTCGTATGTTTAACATGTTTTCGTCCATTTAACACGTATTAAATCCGTTATTCGCGTTTTCATCCATTTTCACGTTTTCATCCGTTTCTACATGTTTTCATCCGTTTTGCGTTTCATCCATTGTTTCACGTATTCGTTCGTGTTTGCATTTTGTGTAAAGCGGACGAAAAAATGTGAGAGCGGATGGCGTGCGGAAAAACGAGAAACGACGACGGACAAACGTGTTAAAACAAAAAAATGTGTAAAACATGCAAATCGTGCAAAACGATCGGCGTGAAAAACGAGCGAACTATTAGACGCGGACGGCGTGTAGAAGGATGGCGTGCATAAGCGGGCGAAATGTGTTAAAGCGGATGGCGATGTAAAACGCATGTAATGTGCGCAAGCGGAAATGTAAGCGGATGGCGTCTGCGCGATCGGCGTGCAAAAGCGGATGTAAACGGTATAAGCGGATAACGTGGCGATGGCGTGCTAAACGGGACCAAACGTGTAAAGGCGGACGGCGTGAAAACGGGCAAAACGTGCGGGATGAAAACATGTAAAAGCGGATGGCGTGTAAACGGCGGGCGGATGGCGTGTAAACGTGTGAAGCGTGAAAAAGGACAAAACGATGTCGGCGTGTAAAACGCGCGTCAGCGTGAAAAGGGACAAAACCTGTTAAAGCGAGCGAAACGTGTTAAAGCGTGCAGCGTGAAAAAGCGGACGAAGCGTAAGAAAACCAAAATTTAAGTTATTTTTAACGATTGTTAGTATAAAGGACCAACGACGAGTTTAGCGTAAGATAACCAAATTTTAAGTTATTTATTAGCGGTCGTTAGCGTAAAGACTAACGATGAAGGGTTTTTAGAGCGAGCACACGAAGGGTAACGATGGAAGTTTATTGACGAATGAAAAAAAGAATCTACATCTGATGGGAAAAAGTGGTAAGTTAAACTACATTCACAGGTGATTCTTGATAGAAAAGACTAAATATCATACGAAGAAGAAGGTTATCTAACAACAAAACACGTGGAAACAAGAGCCATTGCTCCATCTCCTACCCCCGTTACTCACCAATTTCACCACCGTTCAAAACCCCTAATTTTATTCAACCTAATTAAAAAAAAGAAAAAGAAAAATCAATCTATCAAATCATGTCAAGTCCAGTCGCCACAGAACCAAAACAAAATTCCGATCCAATTCATCAACGTCCATCACTGGTAACTAATTAGTTATATACATTTTCATTATCTATCTTTTTTTTTTTGAATAATAATTGATCTGGTGTTTGTTTTGCAAAAAAAAACAGAGTAAAAGGAAAAAATCGAAGCCGATTAGATTCGAAGTTTCTGATGTCCAAAAGCAAAGCCAATCTTCTTCTCCTCTCAAGAAAATCAAGAAGCTTAAGATTGTAAGAATATTATTTTTATTATCTATGAGCGGCTTTATCGTGTTTAGCGTTTATGGTTTAGGGTTGATATATTTTTTATTAGGTGGTGTTATTTGTTTCATGTCTGACTTGATGATAAGCATTCTAGGGATCAGTTAAGTTTCGTTAGAAGATTATAACTAAGTAGGTCAATCAAGAAGATAAGAAACAGATTAACGAAGCTTTAGTTGATTTATCAATGGAGTGGAATGTTTGTTACAAGTTTAGAACTGAATGATTACAAGAGAAAAGGAGATTACAAATCAAAACTAACTAACAAAATGAACAACTAAAACTATTTAAACTGGATTTGGTGCAAAAGTTAGTTGTTAGCCGTTGGAGTTATACACGTGCACCTCACATGCCTGGTTTTAACCACTCATGTGCGCCTAACGTGCCAAACAACTTGATAACTCTTTCCATCTCTATCATTCCACTCCCTTTGAAAAATTTATCTTATCCTCAAGATGCACAATTAAAGGCTTTTTGCAAGTTTTTGCAACTCGACTCCGAGGTAGCATCATCGATGGTTCCATTGGCCCATTGGACTAACACATACACATCTGCAACATTGCCTTTCTTAGCCAAGCTTCTATAAACACACCAGAAGTATCACAAGGAGGTAAGCTTCCACTTTGTTTGTTTGGACTTTGGTGTCTGCACTTTTTGAGCTGAGAGACATGAAAAACATTACGTATTTGAGACTCACTTGGTAGTTCCGGCTTGTAAGCCAATTGTCCAACTTTTTGAATGACTTTGAAAGGACCAAAGAACTTTGGTGAAAACTTAATTTGCTTCCCTTGTCTAACTGAAACTTGCCTATAAGGCTACAATTTGAGATAAACCCAATCTCCACAATCAAACTCTTTGTGTGTTCTTTTCTTATCAGCATGGGATTTCATCTTGTCTTGTGCCCTTTTAATATGAAACTTCAATGTCTCCACAACATCTCTCTCACTTAAAGTCTTATCCACCATTTCTACCTTACTTTCTCCCCCAATATAAGGAATATGAACACGAGTTGTCTTCCCATACATAGCTTCAAAAGGAGTAGTTTGTATAGCAGTTTGATAATTAGTATTGCATAACCATTTAGCCAAAGGTAACCACTTACACCATAGCTTAGGTTGTTCACTAGTCATACACCTAAGATAACATTCCACACATCTATTGACCACCTTTGTTTGACCATCTGTCTGTGGGTGATAAAAAGTGGACATTTGACTTAACTTGCTACAGCTTGAATAATTTCTTCCAAAACAAGCTCCTACGTACCTTGTCGCTATAGATACAATGTTCTCAGGCAGACCATGTAACTTGTAAATGTTGTCCATGAAAGGATGTGGCGGTGCCATGAAATGAGCATATTTGCTCAACTTGTCAACTACCACAAAATAACATCTTTACCTTGTGATTTGGGGAGTCATTTAATGAAGTCTGTAGAAATGCTTGTCATATACCGTTAGGAATAGGCAAAGGTGATAAGCTTCCAAATTTGGTTTAAATCTTTGACACATCACAACCCCTTACAAATTGCTTAACATCTTTCCTTATCTTCCTTTAATAAAACATAAAACAAAGTTTATGAGTGGTAACTTTAGCTCCTGAACGCCCTCCCTCTTATTGGTCCTCCATGAACTTGAGCTAACAATTCATTTCTTAAATCCCCATTGTTGCCTACTACCAGTTTACCCTTTTTCCGCTGATTGTTCTAAGTGTAGTGACCTTAAACATTTGATGTCAACTGAAACTTAGATATCAGTGCCTGTAAAGATTGATCTCGTTCCCAACTCTCCACCACCCCCTTTGATATATAGATCAGTAGAAATGACTAGAAATGGAAATGACAGAAGTGCTAAACTGCTAACCATACTCAAAAGTTGAGCAGGATTTTGCATTCTAGCTAAGGCATCAACAGTGACATTATCCACCCTTTTTTTATAACCAATTTCATAGTCAAAGCACATAAGTTTTGGTAACCATTTGAGTTGAACTTGAGTAGACATCCTGTGATCCAACACGTATTTTAAACTGAAATGGTCTGTTTTTATCTTAAAGTACCTGTCCAACAAGTACCATCTTCATTTCTCGAATGCCTGAATCACTGCTAAGTTCCTTCTCATATGTTGACATTAACCGGTGTTTGATGTTTGGCAGATAGAGTTTTACTTAAGAAAGTTATTGGATGACTTTCTTGAAGTAAGACCGGCCTATTTCGACTCCCCCGATGCATCAGTCTCTATAGTAAACTCTTTGTTAAAATCAGGTAACCTCAACTCAGGTGTACTTACCATGGCTTGTTTCAAGGCTTCAAAAGCTTTTTGTGCATGCACAAACAAATCCTCCTTTCTTCAGTACTGAGTCAAGGTTTGCTTACAAGTGCATAACCTTTAATGAATCTCCTATAATACCCTGTCAACCCCAAAAATCCTCCCAACTAATTAATATTGTTAGGAACAAGCCAATTAGCCATAGCTTGTATCTTAGTTTGATCTCCTTTTTCAAAAATAACATGTCCCAAATACTCCACTTGATTAGTCCCAAACACACTCACTGAGCTTAGCAAATAACTTGTGAGTTTTCATGGTCTCTAATATCATTTTTAGATGACATACATGCTCTCCCAAACACTGGCTATATATGATTATATCATCAAAGAATACCAATGTGAATTTTCTTAAGAAGGGCCTGAATACCTCATTAAGGATTGAAATGTTGAAGGAGCATTTGTTAATCCAAAAGGCATGACTATAAACTCATAGTGTCCCTCATGAGTTCTGGATGCAGTTTTAGCAACATCATCTTCACTCATTCTAATATGATGATAGCCTGACCTTAAGTTCAATATAGTAAACAATTTTGCCCCATTTAGTTCATTTAGTTCAACTGTCTATAGTCTACACACTTTTGCCAAGTATTGCCTTTTTTCTTGACTATTACAATAGGTGATGCAAAAGGACTTTGATTTTTTTTATAATCACTCCAGCTTCCAATAATTCTTTTGTCATACTCTCAATAGAATCCTTCCGAGTTGGTGGATCTCTATAGAGCTCACTGGCAAGGCTTCATGAACCAATGGTATTTTGTGATCATGTCACCTGTGGGGAGGCAATTTAGTAGGAACATCAAACACATCTGCATACTCATTGCATACTCATCTGGTAGTGTCTGAATTTGAGTAGTCATTGGTGAAGTCACTCCTTCTAACTTAATACAAGTAGCTACAGGGAAAACACACAAAGCTATTGAATGGAACTCTGCTTGGGAAAACACACAAAGCCATTGAATGGAACTCTGCTTGCATAGCTTGCCTGACAAGATTTTCAGAACTTTTATCACCTAACCAATTTAAAGTAGACTTATGAGTCCCTCCAATTGACACCTTCTTCCCTTCATACTTAAACTCCATCTTCAATTCCTTAAAATTACTAGGGGTGGCAATTTGGGCCGTGTCCGGGTTGGCGGGTTCAAATATCTCAACCTAAACCTGACCAGCTTAGTTCCTCGTGTCGAAAAGTTCAACACTAACCCGGACACGGTTATTAAGCGGGTTAGTCGTGTTGATCAGTTTATAATCTGAATGTGAATATAATGGGACATATTAAATATAATAAGGCGTATTTTAGAAACCGTTTAAGCAACAAGATAAGTATTTTGATATAAGTATATATCATTATAAAATATTTCAAAAATCAATGATATATCTTAAGACACATGCACGAAATATTTAGGTCTTATTATAATGAAACTAGACATATAACTTCTAATATTTTTTTTAAACGCATTTTTAAACAGGTTGACGGGTTGAAATTGGGTTGACAATCTTAACCCAAACCTAACCTATTTAATAAACCGGTATTGCCATCCCTAGAAATTAAATTAAGCCTTCTATCTCCTAACGTGGTTAACCATTGTATTCCTAAAACATCTTACAACCCCCAAAGGCAAAAGCATCACATCGGTAGTAAAACTGGTATTACCAGACTCCCATGTAAATTTTTTTCATTCAGAAGTACTTACCAATATTATTTCCATATGCCACTAACTGCTAATCGTTAACTGCTAATCGTCCAGTGAGTCTAATTTGACAACCCAACTTCTGAGCCATGTTTTATCTAAAAAGTTATGAGTTGATCTACAATCTAGCATGTGCACCACATGTTTTCCCACAGTATCCATGACTCTCATAGTTTGAAAATTATTAGTTCCAGTCGATGCATCTAATGAAATTTGTGGTTACATTTCATCTATACTAGTATCAACTCTGTCCACCTCTTCCACAAACTCCTACCCTCTTCATCAGGCAGTACTATTAGTGAAAACAATTGCCTAACACATTTATGCCCTGAGACATACTTCTAATCACAGTAAAAACATAAGTTTTTGGCTCTTTTTTCTGCATATTCCTCCTGAGACAATTGTTTCTCATATGGAGTGTTTGGTTTCTGGTTTACTCCCACCGAACTAGTGTTTGGCAAAGTCAATAAGGGCTTTTGGTTCTGGCTACTTGTTATTGCCTGATTGTATGTACAACTATCACTAGTAAAAGGCATTCTACTACTCTTCTTCTTAACAACATTTACGCTCTGTTCTCGAGTTTTGTTTTGTGGGAATAGAAATGATAGGTAAAGAAAAGTAAAGAAAAGAAGTGGAAAGAAAAGAAAGTGGCATTTATATTTCATGTTCTCGAGTTGAAAGAAAATGAACGGAAATGGAAGGAAAAATAAACAAAGTCGTGTTCTCGAGTTGGAAGGAAAAGAAAGAAAAAAGAAAAATTATAGTTATGCCTTTTAAACATAGAAATATATCTATAAAAAGATATATAAAATAATGAAGGTTATATAACTTAGTTTATAACAAATAGTTTATGTGTAAATTTGTTTCCTTCCAAATCCGCCCATATTTGGCCGGAAAATTTTATAGGAAAAAACATCTTAATTTTCCTATCAAATCCTTCCTATTTCCCTTCCTTTCTGTTTGATAAAAACTCGAGAACACACCAATTTTTCTATTTCCTTTCATTTTCTTTCTTTTCCTTCCAAAAACAAACTCGAGAACGCAGCGTCAATGTTGCTTCTTGCAAATTTGTCAAACAATAGGCATCAAGAAGTGTTTAGGCTTAAACATCCTAACTTCCATTTCAATTTCAGCTTGTAACCTCCCATAAACAAGCTAATGGCATGTTTCTCACTTACTTCCACTCTACTTAACAAATTATCAAAAGCATTCTCATACTCCCTAACACCATTTTCATATTTCAAAATTTTAACTTAGACATAGGGTCATCATACACATTACCAAATCTTTCTAACAATGTTTATCACTTCCCAACTCACAGGTAACCCATTAATCTTTACAAATTGCCAGTGCCATGACAAAGCCTTATCATACAAATCTTTTATTTAATAAAGGAATTACATCAATTTAGAGTGATTTTGTCAATTCATTCTTATTAAGAAAACAATTAGGTCAATAGAAGAGCTCGATTTCGCCACGTAAGCAAAATCGTGTGATGTGATTGGTTAATAAAAGTCAAAATTAAATTGATTTTGGCCAAACTTTAATAAATTTGGTTGATAAAAAAACACATAAAAACATAGGTGTCAAATTTGTGAAAACAAAAACTTAAAAAAAGAGGAGGCAATTAATAAAACTTTAGTGGTTGAATTTTTAAAAATTATATAGAGTTAAATGTAATATTATAACCCTTCATGTTTTTTTAGTAACTTTGGATTATAAACAAATACCCCCTTATACTTTATAGCCTTTATACTTTATATCTTAAAAAATACAATGTATATGTTGTTTTAAAATAACAACATATAAATTTGCATAAGATTATAAGTATCAATTTTTTTTACTATATACGTTCAATAAGGACTCATTTATTTCATTTTTAAAAGTTTAACCCATGTGGACACGAGCTTACATTTTAAATACGGCTAAATTATTGAAAACGGGAATATAATTATCAAATTGTAAGCACGGGTTACTTTATTATAAAAATAAATATACGCGATTGTACTTATAACAATGACTCATGTAATTAATATTTGCATCATGTGTACAACATAATATCAGTAGTGAAATTTAAATAACAACATCAACATCTTTGTCAGCTAAATAAAATTAAATCTTAAGTTACCTAACATAATTTTTTACAAATATTTTACCAAATTCTAATGGATATTAATGCATAGTGAAAAACGAGTGCATAAGTATTAGTTGTACTTATATCACAATTTTCATGGGCAAATTCTTATATGTGTATATACTGAACTAAAATATTAAAATAAATTTGATTTATGTGTAAACTTCGTGCGTGCACGAAACTTATAACTATATAATTATATGCAATTATCTTTAAAGACACAATATTAAATATTAATACGGAATAATTTTTTTGTCAAAACCCCGTGCATGCACGGGTATTATAACAAAGTGTATTGCTATGCGATTTACCTTCTCTATCTTTGGAACTTGATGAATCAAGAAAAATTGCTCACACCTAAACACCCATCCTCTTACATCTCTGCTCACGATCCTTCCACCATTGCTGCTGTATTGTCTGCTGTATTGATCTCTACATCAAGAACCATTAGGGGTAGGGGGTGAGCAAAACCGAATAAAACCCGAACCGAACCGAGAAACACGACAAAAACGAGCCGACCGAAACCAAACCGACAAAACTCGGTTGTAACTCGGTTTAGGTTTTTACCGAGTTTCGGTTTCGGGTCTGTTCGGTCCGGTTCACGCAAAAAACCGAGAAAAACCGGGAAAAACCGACAAAAACCGAACTGAACTGAGAAAAACCGAGGAATTTCGGTCTCGGGTTTGGGTTTTTTCCAAGTTTCGGGTTTCGGTTTTGTCGGGTCGGTTCGGGTCTGTTTTGACCCGATGCTCACCCCTACATTGGGGTACCTCTTGAGGGTCCCCCTGATTACCGGTACAACCAAGATGTAAAGATTCTCTAATTTATCAATTGATCAGTAAAGATCATAGATAAACATGTTTTGTGAATCAATGAATCTTACACTACGTATTTTGGATTGGAATATAGAATGAAATGAGTTTTGTAGCATGTACATTAGATTGGAACGTATTTGGATGGTTAGAAAATTGAACAGAACGACGGTTGTACGGTAGATTTTTTATGGTCTCAAGAAAGCGCTTTGATACCACTTGATAAGCACTTCTAGGGATCAATTAAGTTCCGTTAGAAGATTACAACTAAGTAGGTCAATCAAGAAGATAAGAAACAGATTAACCAAGCTTTAGTTGACTATCAATGGAGTGGAATGTTTGTTACAAGTTTAGAACTGAATGATTACAAGAGAAAAGGAGATTACAAATCAAAACCAACTCATAAAATGAACTAAAACTATTTAAACTAGATTTGGCACCAAAGTTAGTTATTAGCCTGTTGGAGGTATACACTTGCACCTCACATGCCTGGTTCGTGTGCACAAAACAACTAACTTTGGAGTTATACATGTGCGCCTTACATGCCTCATGTGCACCTTACATGCCAAACAAGTTAATAACTCTTTACATGTCTATCACTTGACTACGTGAACTGAAAAGTATTTTACTAAATGTTACGGACTTTTAAAGAGTTTTCCAGTATGCATATTTTGATGATTTCTAATGTATAAAAAGGGGTGTCACCCTTTGGAAAAGAACATGTCATCAAACTATGCATATTAAAACGCATTTAGAAAGTTTGTGACATTTTGTGGAACACTTATTGGTTAATGGACTCCAGTGAGACATGAAGCAAAGTAGATTGCTTTGTTATGTCCTATACTTTTTTTTAGTAAGATACTATATTGCTTTTTGTTTATACACTTTGTGTGGATATACCTCTTAGAGTTGTCTTATGCAATTGAGTGAAATTTTTTATCGGATTAGATTGTGGAAGCATATACATATATGATATAGAAGTATAGAAGCTTTGGATTTTATAATAGAAAATCGATCATATGATTAAATAGATAATTGGATAAGTTTAAACTTTTTAACCGTCGTGTTCAAAGTTGGTTTTTATTTATTGAAATGTTGAATTGCATAGCATACAGAGAGGAAACGGAAGCTGCCAAAAGATTTAATAGGCTAATTGAATTAATGTTACTTATTGCAATGTTTTTTTGGCTTGATCTTGTGAGTCCTGCTGATTGTTCTGATCTGTCGGCAGTAGATCTATGCACCAAAGATAGGTGAATAAACTTATGCTATCCAAACACTTTAATCCATAAAATTGTCCGTTGATTAATCTGGATCTGTATAATCCAAGTATTATCAAGTTCAGTTTTGTTATCTCGGAGAATATAGCCAGCAATTGAAATTTTGATTAGTAGATTTGCTGGATTCACTAGTATGGGAAAATGGAAAACATAAAAATAAATGTTTGGAATAGATGGTGTGCCAGTTCTTAGCTGCCTCAATGTATGTTTGAGACAAATTCCTTATCGGCTTATCTATTCGGATATGCACACAATGTGTCATAGGGTTTATGGTATTTCACTTAGGGTTCTTCATATGTAAAGTGAAATCGAACCAGTGTATTGTTAAATTGCTGATATGGAAGTTTGTTATGTGCATATCTGATACGGTTTATGGTTTCATCAACAGATAAGAAGTGCTCATTCAAGTTCGTATTTGAGGTCAGTCTTGCTTTGCAGTTGTTTTAAATTTTTTATGTAACAGTCGGTAGGTGATGGTTATATGTTTTACATACAGTTTCCGGAAACAAAAATCTACAACTAAAGTCGGAAAAGATCCAGTTCCAGCTTCCTCAGCTATGGTCCGAGCAGAGGAGTTTCAGTCACGTCTTGGAACTGAGTTTCCTAGTTGCATTAAAACTATGGTTTACTCACAAGTCACCAGTGGATTTTGGATGGTAATGCCTTTGTTTTCAACTGTTCACATAGTCAGACTTAAAACATGACATAACAAGAGAACCCCCACATTTTCTCTGTTTGCAGGGCCTCCCGCTTCATTTCTGCAAGAAGTATCTACCAAAAGATGCTACATTTGTTCTTGAAAATGAAAAGGGTGAGCAATGGGAAGTGAAGTATATTGCTTACAAGGTTGGGCTTAGCGCAGGGTGGAAACATTTTGTATTTGCACATAGTTTGGTTGAAGGAGATGTTTTGATATTTCAGTTAGTTGAGAGTACAAAATTTAAGGTGGCATATATCTCTTTTCATCTCTCTTTCTCCCCATATAGACATATAAACATTTTTTTTTAAATCATAATAAGGCGGATCTTATTTTTTTAGATCTACATATTTAAGGAAAATGAATCGAATGAGGTTGATGGAGCTCTTAGCCTTTTAAATTTGGAAGCACAAGCACAACCAGAACAACAAATGACTCCAGGCAAGTATCTTGATTTTTGCCTTAACTAATTTTGCTCATTACTTTTATTAATCTTGAAAGAAAAAATACTATGCAAACAGTCACACCAACTCTTAGAATAAAGAGAAATAAAGATCCAGGGTCACTTTCTTCAACTATGGTCCAAAAGAAGCAGAAAAACTCTGCTCCTGCTCAACTCAGTGGCCATTCAGGAAACAACAGTGAAGAGGCCGGTTCAGAAGTTCTTGAAGGTTCTAGATTCTGTATACAAGCTGTCTCATTCGAAGAAGTTAAAAGCTTTGAAGACTTTCACATAGTGGTCAAGGGTCTCTGCATTGACCGCGAGCTTCCTGATGATGTTAGAATGAGGTACTACAACCTCTGCTCTGATAAGAAACAATACCTCCATGATGGTCTTCCTGAAAGCCTGTATCACAAGTTAGTGGTAGGAATAATTGGTGAATTGGTAAGCATTGCTGATAAGATAAAGAACTGCAAGCTTACCACAACTAAGGAAGAGTTCGAGAGATGGGATAATTCCTTGAAATCGTTTAAGCTCTTGGGCATGAATGTTGATTTTCTCAGGGACAGAATGCATGCACTCAAAGCATTAGTACTTGAATCAGAAGGGGCAGTTGATATAATGAGGTATGTGGAGGCAGAAAAGCAACATGCATTTGTTGAAAATGAGGTGACTAAGACTGCATCAAAGCTTAAGGAGTTGAAGGGAAGTGCTAAGAAGCTTGAGGGGGTTATGGGTCCTTTGAAACAGATAGCAGAGAAGTATGAACACAAATTGAGGGAGGAGGCTGATGCACCATGGTAGGCTTTTTCAAATTTTAGGTATGTTATATGATAGTTATAAACTGTAATGTCAAAGCGTAGTCTCCAGACCATAAAATTTATTCACTCGAGAACTAGAGTTATCCGGTTAGTAGTCTTTTTGGGGGTCAGTGAAAAGTAATAGCTTCACTTGTTTCTCTTAGATGTGGCAATTTGTATCCTTTTTGGCTTTTTCTTTAATTGGGCTGTTCTTATTTTAAAGAATGGATCAGATAAAAAAATCTAGATAAAACGGGTCAAAAGCTGGCAAAACTCTTTTTAAAAAAAAATAAAATAAAAATAAAAATTCTTGTGGTGTAGAACGCTCTAAAATTTTTAAGCAAAAGATCCAGATTAAATAGTAATAATATTTACCGAGTCGATCTGACCCAGAGTGTTATGTTTTGACTTGAAATAAATGACTTGTTTTAGCCTTAACATATTTCGATACAGGTCTTTAGGGCATTGTCGATAACTTCCCGTAGTTGCATTGCGGTTTTGTGCTTGTTAAAGGGGTTGTATTTGTGGAGTGTTGAGGCGTCATGCGTCTAGCTTATAGGGGAGTAATTCATATGCGTATTGACAAAATTTTGTTACATAAAAACAGTTAAGAGCTCACTCATTTCTTTTTTAACTATGACAATGCATATCATGCCGGAAACAAACGAGTAGGCTGGTTGTTTGGTTAAGTAATCCTAGATTGCATCTTATGCATTGTCAATATGTGTTTTTGTGCATATCCACGTCCTGTATGTGGATTTTAATGCAACTAGCTAATATGTTGGTAATTCTTGTGCGTATTAAAACAAGTCTTTTTGTTATGTAAATACAATTGAAAGTTTGATCAGTTCTTTTATATATAGCCATGACAATGCAGAAGTGATCATAGATTGCATCGTCTAGGATCTACTATTGAGACCGACTCCCATAGTAATTGATAAAAAGGAATCCTAATGCCCCTTATTGAAGTTTTGAAAATATATTTACAAGAGCACAATGGCACCTATGGTGCCGCGCTACCACACCCCAACGCGTGTTATAGGTCTTCGTGGTGCGTTGATGATGTGTTATGTCGTTTTTTAAACGTGTGTTTGTGTGTTGTTTCTTAAACGTGTATTTGTGCGCGAGCTCTGTGTGTTTAATGTGTGTGTATGTTTGTGTATGTGTGTTTTGTGTATGTGTTAGTAGTATGTGTGTTTTAAAAGTTGCAATTAGGTACAATTAGTACCGATGTAACTTGATTGGATATGGAAACTAGATGGAGATATCCTTATCAATTTATTCTTTCATCATATACATCTATATCCATTTTAAAGTTGTTTCATCCATTTATATTTATACATACAATAAAAACATTTCATTCATCAATATTCATATCTACTGCATGAGACATAATTGAATATCCATTGGATAGAAAAAAGACCCGTTAAAGATAATCTAATAGTATACATATTCCGTAATCATTGTTGGTATCAACATGTTATTTGTTTAACACAAAATCAAAATATATAACATCCTAACAAATATAATCAATATATAGCTTATAATATAAAAATGTAAGCATAACATAAAAAATGATTGTGAAGAGAGTGATATGTGACAAATTAAATCAGATCATCGTTAATGCAAACTAGGGGTGTTCATGGTACTAGAACCGTCTTGAACCGGAACCGAACTGAAAGAATCGAGAATCGAAATAAAGAAAAAGTGGAACCAAGAACCGTCCCAATTTTTTCGGTTCGGTTCCGTGCAGATCTTCGATTCGATGCGAAATTTTTGGTAAATCCCATGAGTACCAAAGTGTTAAAAAAATATGTTTGGATAGATGTGAGTTTACGATACTCGGTTCATAGAGCTTCGAAAGAAGTTGACAACCTTAATAGTATTCTACAACTTGACTTACAAACAAACAAAAAAACATATATCCGGTAATATCAAACTCACTATCCACGAAAATAATTGTAAACTCGTTGAGAATATTATATATCAATCGTGGTGGTAAATTTACAATAAACTTACGTGGTGACGATATATCACGTGCGGTGACGATAATAATCGTTAATTGTTTCTCGACTTTTATCATTAAGTTTAATGAACAACAAATACCAATAGTTAATTACAACTTTTGTTAGTTATTCTTGAGCAACACAAAATTGTTCGATGTCACATTATCGCGTCTCGATATTCTAGTTTAGAAAAACTTACTTTCGTATTGATGAATGATGTTTGAATCTTTGAATGGAATCAATGGATTAAAGGTTAAGGTTTATGGGTTTTAGGTTTAGGTAGAGTTTTTTATTTTCTTAAAAGCGCAGCATCTTGCGTGTATTAAACAAACCCTATAAAATTACATATTTTCATAAAAGCGGTTCTTTCGGGAAAATCTGGGGCCGGACGGTTTCGACCCGAACCGTCACGAGAACCAAATTTTGGAATTTTAAGAGCAAAGAACCGTCTGTGGTTACAATATCTGATCCCGTTAGGTTGAGTGCAGTGCGGTTCGCCGGTTTTTGACACCCCTAATGCAAACTGTTTACTATAAAGATATGATAGATGACCATTTAAAAATATATTTTAACTAAATTATAAAGGCATATTATCATTAGCTTTTTACATTTTTTAGAATATATATATAAAATCATTTCGGGTCATTATTCATGAATGACAAATCTTTACCAATATTCGATCCACAAAACATTTATATCCACATACACTATTTATCCATGACAACATCCATATCTACTATTAAACGATGTCGTATCCGTACGAATGACGTCGTTTTTGTGATCCATGGGCATGCTAACTTAGCCCATTGGTTGGGCTGATGAGGTCCGGTTATTCTGATGGTAACTGTTAGGCCTCCAAGTATACGAACACCTTCAAACGGTGCATTGATTCTCCGCCACCATTCTTACCACCGATTGATTCTCTGGTGGTATCCTTTATGTAGATAGATATTGTCGACTATTGTACTACTAATCATTGTTTTCTTACACTTTATACTATTATAAATAGATCGTGTGCCTCTATTTTGTTGGGTTATTCATTCTAGGGTTTAGCCTATTTGTTTCTATCTGCTATTTTGTGCTGCACTATCAGTTAGATGGGCTTTAATAGTCCATCGGCATGCCTGCCACATGGCTTAAAATCATATTCTTTTTAAACTAGCGTTAATGTCGATGGACTGTTAAAGTCCGTTTGACTATAAAGGCAGACTCTTGGTATTAAAGTGGTACAATATCAGTTAAGCGTGTTCTCTTTAGTATCGGTTCCACGTTACATTCTCCTCTTACTCAAAATTAAGCCATATTTTTTTTATTTTAATCCCCTTGAGATTTCAGAGGTAAAAGATGAATTCTTATGGATTATAGATATTAACAGTTTGCTTTACTAACTTTCGTGTATTAATTACATTTATTTATCAAAGTTAAACATATACAATGGGGTTGCTACTCGATTTATGCTGCCTTGAGTAAAGCACCTTTTTCACAATAGCAATAGGTGGCTCATTATAAAAGTGTCGCGCTATTGATTGTCCAAGTTTTATAATGGCTGCTTATTGCTATTAGGAATTTGGTGTAGAATCATTTGACATATGGTCCTTGCAAACTTTGCATAAAATATTATTAGCTGTTGTTAAACATTAGAGAGGTCACCTTTCTTTCTGTCTGTCATGGCTGCAGATTACACCTTAATAATCTTTGGGAATCGTTTATGTTTGTTGAAAAAGATAAACATGTTGTTACGTCATTTATCCGAAACGGCTGTCTTTCTAAAGCACAATGATTGTTGCATTTTACTTTTGTTATTGTCTTCAAAACACAAACGATAATGCCAATCTTCGGCCTTCAGTGCACGATCACAGATGCAGATAATGAAAATGATATACAATCTGTTTTGATTTGTGTCTATCTGCTATTTATTGATGTGGTATTAGTTATATAACCTTTAATAGGCCCGTGCCATGGCTGACGCGCGTAAACGCCGTCGTATACATACGAACTGCGTCATTTTTTAATCCATGGGCAGGGTAACTTAGACCATTAGTTGGGCTCTCCAGGTCCGTTTATTCTGAGGTTAGGTGTAACGCCTCCAATTATACGGCCAACTTCAAACGTTGCATTGATTCTCCGCCAAAATTCTTAACGGTGGTTGATTCTCCGGTGATATCCTTTATGTAAATAGATATTCTCGATTATTATACTAATAATCAGTGTTTTCTTACACGTTAATGGTAAGTTGCTGTAAAGCTTAAGCCAAACATTGCTACCTACACATGGTATGTTTATTATCGGTTATGCGTTTATTTCTTATCTCACTAAAAGTAAAACGTCTCTTTATTTTCCTATGTGTTTCAGATGCTCAGAACTGAGTTCAAGATTACAGCCTAATGACCTTTACAAATCATTCGTATTTAGTGAAGATTTGAAGGCCGCTGTCATATCATTTAGCTGAAAACAGCGGCCTTCCTAGCGTGGACTATTTGCTTCTAAACAGGAAGGGTAATGCCGCCCGTGCATCTTAAGTGCATAACCACACCAAGGTTAATGCCCTTTACAGATCAGAACTGAGTAACAGTATTAGAGCGGTACACTATCAGTTAAGCGTGTTCTCTTCAGTATCGGTTCCAGGTTACTTTCTTTTCTTACTCAAAATTAAGCCATATTTTTTATTTTAATCCCCTTGAGATGTTCAAAGGTAAAAGATTAATTCTTATGGATTATAGATATTAACAGTTCGCTTTACTAACTTTCGTGTATTAATTACATTTATTTATCAAAGTTAAACATATACAATGAGGTTGCTGCCCAATTTGTGCTGCCTTGAGTAAAGCACCTTTTTCGCAATAGCAATAGGTGGCTCATTATAAAAGTGTCGCACTATTGATTGTCCAGGTTTTATAATGGCTGCCTATTGCTATTGGGAATTTGGTGTAGAATCAGTGGACATATGGTCCTTGCAAACTTTGTATAAAGTATTTTTAGCTGTTGTTAAACATTAGAGACGTTGCCTTTCTTTGTGTGTGCCATGGCTGCAGATTCGAGCCTAATAATCTTTGAAAATCGTTTATGTTTGCTGAAAAAGATAAACATGTTGTTACGTCATTTATCTGAAACGCCCGTCTTTCTAAAGCACAATGATTGTTGCATTTTAGTTTTGTTATTGTCTTCAAAACACCAAGTATAATGGCAATCTTCGGTTTTAGTGCACGGTCACAGATGCAGGTAATGAAAACGATATACAATCTGTTACGATTCGTGTCTATCTGCTATTTAGCGATGCAATATTAGTTATATGACTTTAATAGGACAGTGGCATAGCTGGCATGTGTTTTGAAATCATATTGTTGTAAACCAACGGTAACGCCATTGCACTGTTACTGTAAACTTTTTGACTGTAAAGGCATACAGGAAGGATGATGCCATTCTTGGGTCTACAATGCAGAACCACAAAAAGGTTGCAACAAATATACAGTGAACGTTATTCATTTCTGGGTATTTGGTTTTACCTAGTTGTTTGTTTTTCGGGTTGTTGACGGTTTAATGTAGTGTAAGTTAATGTGCTACAATACAAATTTCTTTTTTTGTGCCTTTTTTTAGATAGTTTGTAGTAGCTACGTAGTGTTACAATAGTCGCCTGGTCTTGGGCTTATAATAAACTTCAAACATTATCAATGATATACAGAATATGTACGCGGGAATATGTTGCGACATGGAACAGGAAAATAGCCGTTGTGACAGTAAAAGTTGTGCCACGCTACCATTGTAACAGGAGACTGTCATAGGCTTCAACCATTACCATTGTAGTCACTACATGATGTTACAGTGATATGCAGAATACGAACGCGCAACTATGGTATGACATGCATCCGGAAAAGTTGAGGGAGAGCTTCACACCAGAAGGCCAACTACATGTAGGCCTACACAATCGAACGGTAAGGTTTTGTCGTTATTCAAAAACCATAACTGTAGCAGATATACTAAGCTATCATTTACCTTGCCAAACTATAGGGTTTATAGCCATCGTCCCTGTTACAGACGTTATCGGCAGAAGGCCATGTTCTTTTTAGATTTGCAGGTAATGGAGGCACAAAATCTATGTCGATAGTCCGGGTACGTCATTTTGTATCTAAAAAGGCCATAATACGAATGAACAATTCTGATAATAAATAATAGATTTCTGCAGGTTCTTATTCAATATTTTTTGTCCACAACTCTTTCAGTTATGACTCTAAGATATCTATCACTAGCGAAACCAGAATGCAGATAGTTAGATGTTTCACTCCTGAAAACTACTTAATGGTGACAAAGCGCAGCCAAAGCATCTGACAACAAGGACTGACAGATCCATCTACACTACCTACGTTCCTGATTTCGGTGAAAGGAAATAGGCATCTATTTCACCTTCATTTTCGCTCAAAATCCACAAAACAAAGTTCAGTACACATAACGAACGCTCTAATGGAAATTCGAATACACTTGGTAAAAGACGGCTCACTTGGCCAAGCATAGACAAACGCGAAAATGAACTACGCAAGAATAATAGCGCACCCATATCAATAGCTGTAGTAGATGATATGTTATTGTACCAGTTTTCCTACGGGAATTGTTTACGTACAGAGCAGTACAATGTAGCAATAGAAACAATACTGTGTTTTAGCTGTAGCAAACACCATCTGCAACATTACTATGATACAATTTTTCAATAATTTATGGTATAGGTTAACACAAATGCGGTATTGCTGTGCACTGTCAGTTAACAATGCTGTTTATATCTCATATGTTGCACTTGTCAGAAAAAAAGAATGCACAAAAAGGCTACTGGGTGCGATTATACATTAACCAAAATCTGATTCAGCGTGATTTGTACATATAGAATATTCGACAAAAGGACTGGAAATGTTATTATACTATGTATAGGACATAACAACAATATTACTACTGGTCCTAATTTCACATGCCTAAATACATGAACATAGGAAACACCGTGCCTGCCGATTACTAGCAGTGACGCACACAAGGCATCACCGAAAACAACGGAAAAAAACACATAATCAATGATACTTCTGTAGACGAATAAAACATCCGTAAACAGTCTTGCAGTCACAATAAAAGCGCCAAAGAATTATCAAACAACAACGATTCCAAATCCCGAAAATTTTTACCTCTATGCTGATGTGAAGACTTTAGAACCAGTGATACCAAAACTATTTACAACTTAACAAAACATTCGACCCCTAGAACATTTAAGTTTTACACATAAGTTTCGCCAACGCATACGATGGCAGGCGCATTACTATGCAATGTTAACGAGAAATATTGCCGCAATGACACTATACATCAAACAAAGAACAGAGCCAATAAAAAAGGCGATAACACTTAGAAACGACATATTATATTAACATAAACAAGTGCGATTACACCTTAATGAAAACCAACCCACATGAGCTAAGAACAAAAGACCATAAAACTACCAGCCAACAGACACAAGCTTCATACACATAACCATTATTCTAACGCAAACACCTTACAGAGATACCTTCACAACTATCCCTACCCAGACCAAAACACAAAACACTGAAACACCACAAACAACTAATCACTGAAATCTATCACAGTGATATGCCTCTGCTTCTCCTCCAACCCTTCCCTTACCTCAGCAAGCACACCCACCAGATTCGCGAGTCTGTCACGCTCCCTTTCCAAAGTTTCATTGATGCCTTCAATGATATCACCAGCAGCTTCATGAAATGGCCCAAAAGACAAAAGCTCTTTGACATACTCCTCCTCCTTCTGAATATACCCCTCATCTTTAGAAATCTGTTGATTGAAGAAGAACTTAAAGCATTTTTGCAAATCATCGAAACCAGATTTGTGTTTCAATTCGTTGAGGTCAGGGGACGACCATGGTATTTAGAGATTCGCGATAGATTGCAGAAAACCCTAAATGAAATAGGTATAGGCGGTTGGTGGTAAATAAAAGTGAATGGTAGATGCAACACCTAACATCTGAGTTTATATACAAAAGAATAAAATCATAATCTTTGAACCAAACGAAAATGGTGTCAACCAGTTAGTTTACATTTCTCATGCAGAGATATAGACCAAAGATATCTATTTAGACATTACTAAATGCTTATGCAAGTATCCATCCATTAAACTACATAAATTTTAAAACCTGCACATTTACAATCCTTGCACATATACAAATGACAAAAATGACACATACTATGTTGGCAATCTCTAAAAATAACATGTAGTTATTATCTTTTGCCACTTGCTTATTACAACATGACACCTATTAACAACCATGACATATCATTTATTTATGATGAAGGCTTCTTTATTTTTGTCAAACAACAATTATTAAAAGCACTTTTCATATATATATATATATATATATATATATATATATATATATATATATATATATATATATATATATATATATATATATATATATATATATATATATATATTTTATATATATATTTAGAAAACCATAGGCGCTTACCAAAATCGAAAAAACAACATGTTCCTCGACTGTTTACGACCAAACAAGTATACCAGTAAATACCAAAACAGAATAATTAAGCATATGTTCAAATTAAAAAAAAAAAAACTCATATATTAACAAATTACTACAGATACTCTTGGAAACTATACCAAGCCCCCCAATACACTATTCATCCATGACAACATCCATATCTACTATTAATGGATTGTATCCGTTGGATATTCCATGGATCGGAAAGTCCACTGCCATCCCTAAGTACAAGATATAGTCTACAATTGTTTTTTCTCTCTATTATTTATGCTATTTGTTTTTCTCTTAATTGTTAATCACTCGGTGGTTATTTTGCTATTTGTCTTTAATGAGTGTTTTTTCTTATATTTAGTCATATATATATATATATATATATATATATATATATATATATATATATATATATATATATATATATATATATATATATATATGGGAAGGATCGGGTGGGATTAACATTTTAAGTAGGGATGGTTTTAAAATATCAAAATTCTTTTTTTTAAAAAAATTCAAGAAAATCAAAAAATTAAAAAATAAAGAGGATGATAAATTATTAAGAATCATTGAAAAATTTCAAAAAATCGTTTTCACGATTAAAGGTATTGTGATATTAAGGTCGATTTTGACTTTTTACAAAATTCAAGATCGATCTTGACAAAGATCAAAGATCGATCGATCTGACTTTCTTAATATTACATAAACTTTTTTTTTAAATACAAATTGTTAATATCATACTAACTTTTTTTGATATCACACTACTTTTTTTTACTAATATTATTAATATCACCGTTCCTTTTTAATAAAAATGTTAATATCACGTTCCTTTTACTATCACGGAACTTTTTATTTTTAGTATAATTGTTAATATCACCGTAACTATCATATTTTTTTAATAAAATTGTTAATATCATAGAACTATCATATGTTTCTTAATATCATGGCTCATTTTACGTATAAAAACTTAATATCACGATTGGTTTTATAATATCACAATTTTATAATATCATAGTTTCATAATATCACGAGGGACTAATAATATCGTTAATATCACGGTGGGACTCATAATCAAAAACAAAAAGTGCTCAAAATATCCGAAAAATAAAAAAATGAAAGAAGATAACATAGAAAGATCCCTCAAAAGGAAAAAAAAATAAAAATAAAAAAATCGTTTACATGGTCAATTGGTGCAGTAAAGTTAAGCAGATCTTGACTTTTTTACAAAGTCAATATCGATCTAGACTTTTTACAAAAGTCAAGATCGGATCTAGAGTGGGTGCAGATCTATCCGCACATCCGCACGAATTAAAAAATCCGCACTGATCCTCATCTCTCTCTCTCATATATATATATATATATATATATATATATATATATATATATATATATATATATATATATATATATATATATATATATATATATATATATATATATATATATATATATATATATATATCAAGGTTGCAAAATCGCAAATCGTTAGTGAGGCGGTGACCCCACAATAGTACTTGTAATCGGTCTGTGCGGTGTAATCGGTGATTAATCGTGTGGCATTTTGGCAAGTTTTGGTATTTCTAAAATATTTTCCTTAAAACCTATTATAATAGATATAAACAGCGACTATAAGTGATTACATTTGTTCAGGGTTGCAAAAATAGCGAATCGATGATTAATTGTATTGGCATTTTTTGCAAGTTTTAAGTATTTACGGCAAGTGTTGGTATTTTCGGCAAGATTTTCCTTGAAAAACATCTTGTAATAGATATAAACAGTGATTATAACTTTTAAGTGATTATAACTAATTTACGGCGAGTTTTGGGTTTTTGGGGTAAGATCTCCATGTTTTCGGCAAGTTTGACCATCGTTAACCGCTGTTGACCACGGTTGACCAATTTGCACAAATCGGAAAGGTCGGTGGCTCAAAGAAGACCTAATCGGTGATTAATCGGCCTTGTAAACATTTTTTGCAACACACACACACACACACACACACACACACACACACACACATATATATATATATATATATATATATATATATATATATATATATATATATATATATATATATATATATATATATATATATATATATATATATATATATATATAGTTTGGATCAAATGAAAAGTGTGTTATGGTAAAAAGGATAAAAAGGGTTAAAAATGTAACATATTTCATTTGACTAATAAGGGTGTTTTAGACATTAACCTTTTCTTTTTTAAATGCTCATTTAAACCTCTTTAACTCTATTACTTACCTCACTTTTCCAAACAAAATAAAAATAAAAATGTGCACGTCATTTTTAATATATATTTTAAGAGCGCATGTGTTCGAACAACAAGTGTTTCAAAAGACTTGGTCTTTTGTGTGTCAAAAGAGTAAATGTTAAAAAAACATTAATTTTAAACTAAGTTTTTCAATAAATATGTGTTAAAAGAAATTAGTGTGTCAATATATATGTGTTATAAAAAGTTGTGCGCAAATCATAGTGTGTCACTACAATATATTAAAAGTTTGTGTGTCACTTCAAATGTATCAAAAAAATTTAGTGTGTCATTATATATGTGTTATAAAAAGTTGTGCGCGAATCATAGTGTGTCACTACAAATATATTAAAATTTTGTAATATGGCACTAAATTTCAAGTGTGTCAAAAAAAGATAAATTAGTATGACAATTAAGATAAATTAATAGATCTCATAAATGATAAGAAAAAAACGTTAGAAAGTTTTCAAAAACATGCTTTCCAACCTTCTCATACGTCATTAAGTATATGTGTCATGCCATTAATGTTTTTAAAGCAAGATAAACGTTTAATACTATATATTAAAAGACTATGATACCCTTTTGAGTTTCACAATAACACTTAATGACCCACTAAAATTAATAAATTTCATTAATAACCCAATTTGATCTAATCCATTAATTTATTTTGCATTGAAATATCTTATGGTCAAAATTCCTTCATATACTTTTACCACTAATCACTTTTTACAATAACTCACTATATATATATATATATATATATATATATATATATATATATATATATATATATATATATATATATGGCGTTAATGTGGTGTCAATTTAAAATAAAAACAATAAGACTAATATAGACCGTTGGATGTATCAAGGATGATGTCATTGAATTAATTAAAAGGAGTGGCAATTTCGTAAATAAATACATATGATGGCATATTATGAATCAAATTTTAGACCCACGCGCCTTCCAAACTGATGTTTTTCCTTTGACTTGTTTACATCATCATATTCTATTTTAATATTTTAGTAATTAATAACATAGATTTAAACTATAGATGGTACCACCTTTTTTGTGCGTGCCAACTTTTATATCAATGCCACTTTCTTTGATACAAAATACGTACGTGTTGAAAATTAAATGATACACACAACTAAATTCTACTCAACTGATACAATGAAATCAGTTTTCAACTTGAGCATTTTATAAACCAAATTATTTTATCCTTATTAAATTTATTGTGACACTCTAATTTTTTTATATTTTATTTATGACACATTACATTTATATTGACACACCAATTTTTAATATATATAGTGTGACACATCAATTTTTTTGATACATATATATACATAAATATTTTGATACATATATAGTGATACATTAAAATTTTAGTCTATTTATAGCGACTAATTTTTTTTTGATACATGTTAATTTTTTTTAATACATTTATAGTGACACATTAAAATTTTAATATATTTTTAGTGACACACTACAAAAATTTTAATACAATTTTAGTGACATAATACAAAATTTTAGTGACATAATATGTTTATCACACAAATTTTCATATCACATAAATTTTCATAACACATATGTAGTGACACAAAAAAAAAAGTTTAACACATTTGTAGTGACACAAAATTTGCTATTACATATTTTTATTGAAAAATTAAATATTTTGACACATTTAGTTTATAATTAAATGACAAATTTTAGTGATTTTTTTGTATATACGTATGTATTATGACACATTTTGTATTGAAACATAAATGAATGATTAAAGAGGCTTAAATGAGTAGTTAAAAGATGAGTGATTAAATTCCTAAAGTATCTTTATTAATTAAATGTCATATTTTACACTTTTAACTCTTTAATCCTTTTTGTCTTAAACTTTTTTTCATTTAATCCAAACTCTTGATACATATATGTACCAAAGATCGGCACATCAACGTTTAGTACATACGAAATATGGAACAAGAAAATCTGGAACAGGGAAAAAAAAAGCCTAGATACAAGGTCTAAAAACCCATATACACACTAAAAATATATACGTAATAGACATCACGTGATAGCATCAATTTTTTCAAGATTTCAATTTAAATGGTGTTGATTCACCATTTTAAAAAAGTGACCACAAACAGATTGTCAATTCACACTCAATCAAATGATACAAACCACTCATAATCATCTGACAAACAATTGTAATATGTATAAATTAAGGATAAACGAAGACACCCAAATAATCGATTGAAAAATGCACTATAATCTAATTTTCCCAATAAATTCAACCTCGATGCCTCATAGAAACTGATACTCAAGGGTCGGATTTGTTGGTCACACTGACTGGTCGGTCTCTGAGATGAAAATTATGATGTTGGACCCGGTCACCGGAGATTACAAAACCATCGTCTCAAGCAATTTTTATGCAACTGATAATACATGGGTATGGGTATGACACAGAAACTCGAAACCGAATGACGGGTGACTGGTCACCGTAAGAAAATATTTATCAACGACGGCTATGTGGTTCCATTCGTCGAAGGTTATCACAAAGGTACACACAGATCGAGCTCTAAAATTTATTGGCACGGTCTAATGATACATATTAATGCACACAGATCAAGCTCCAAAATCCACATCATTTATACATCGATTGCGGCAACCAAAATACCAAAATAACTATCGATTACAAAAAATGAATTATAGATCTAAAACATGACAAATTCGTATGAACTCAAGGCTTCACCTTGAACAAGAGCCCCACGTCATATGCGAGGGGTGTCGCTGACAAACAAAATAGTGTTATGATACTCGTTTGGTGGCTTAACAAATCGACCGGTCACGAGCCAAACGGAAAACATAGGCGGGAGGCTTCGAGAATCTAAACGGAAAACAAGCAGATAGCGGCGGTTTGAACATGGTCTCCCGAACTAAAATCCGAAGGTGATTTGGGAGACGAGTGGGTTGAATTTTGTTCGATCTGTTTATACTACTTAATCTTCTAAAGTAGCAGATAAAAGAAATAAATTGGAGGAATAGTGTATATGGGTATTGTGAAAATGAAGAGAAGTGAGAGAAAGTAAAAATGAAATTGATTAGTTTTATAAATTGAATAGAGAATGACGGGATTTAGCCAAGTTGTATGCATCAAATACCAAATATGCCCTTTTTAATAAAATTCTTAATTTGTATATAATTTTTAATGAAATGGACATTTGACAGTTGTTGGTTGGTGCCTATTGTTAATCATTTTAAAGTGTTACTCATTTGAACATAAATCTATATATATATATATATATATATATATATATATATATATATATATATATATATATATATATCATAATTACATAATATATTTTGTGATGAGTGTCTTGAAAATGATTTTAAAACTATATCTTTATGGGAGGAGCTTTATTTTAGAAACCCAACATCTACTACTTACCGATGGACATATCTGGATCGTTGGATCAAAAACACTTTTTAAGATTAAAAAACACGGAGGGGTCATTTGTGTAAATTCAACAAACTTATCCCCACCAAACTCATCCCTACCAAACCCACCCCAGACATCTTACTTTTCACAAATTCCCTATCAAAAAAATCTCACTTTCTCTCTCTAACCAAAATAAAAAAACTACCATAAAAATTGCAAATCAACCACTTTTAACCATTAAAAGCACAAAGAAAAACACAAAAATAAAACAATCAATGCATGTAGAACCAGATCTGGAAAAAAAACGGTTCAAAATGAACCGATTCGTACTCAATATGATCATACGGTGCTTCAAATTCTTTATTTAGTTGTTATTTTACTATTTGTTGTGATTTTATTTATGTTTTTGTTGTTATTTATAAAGATTTTTGTGTTTTTTTAGTCGTTAATTGATAGATTAATGTGATGATTGGATGATCGTGATGATTTTGTTCTTGAATCTGGATTTTATTTGTGTTTTGAAAGATATTTATGAGAATTTTTATGAGGATTTTTGTGTTTTTATGATACTATGATATATTAGAGGTTAGATCTAATTGAAAACAAGAGATATTATGATCTTTCTGTTAGCTTTGTATACATGGATGCACACCAAGTGTTTGATGAAATGTGTGAGTGAAAAGTATCATACGTGTAGTATCACCAGTGATATTTGAAGTTGAACTGTGTATCTGTATTATCACTAGTAATATTTGTATCATCACTTGTGAAATTTTATTTATTTGATAGGTTTTTTTGTTTATTTGTTAAGCTTTATTATATGTAATGTATAGTATCACTTTTGATATTTCATTGTTATTGTTTTAGAATTATAAATAGTTTTTTTTTTTTTTTTTTTTTTTAAGTTTTGATAATATACTATTTCATCGTGTGTTTTATCATCTTTGTTTTATATCATAATTTTGATGTTTTATGTGCTTTTGTAGATGATAATTGTGTTTTAGTTCTTGATAAACTATTTATTATAGTGCAATATTACTTATCATTTAAGTTGTTAGATTAAACAACTTAAAAAGTTTGATTTTGCTTCAAAGACATAGTTATTTAGTGTGATTTTGCTTATTATTTAAGTTGTGATTGGATTTGTTTATTTAATGAATACATTTTGCGTATTTCAATAGGTTTTACAACAGGATTTGACAATATCTATGGTTGAATCAGCAAATTGAAGAAGTTATGGCTAAACAAAGCACAACATCTTCATAACAAACTGAAGAAGCTCAAACACATGTTAAATCACATGTGATATCACAAGTGATATCATCTGTGAAATCATAGGTGATATCACCTGTGATATATTACCTGGATATCAAAAGTGATATCATACATGATATCACATGTGATATCACACGTGATTCAACAAAAAGAAGAAGTCGACACATCTATGATGTCACATGTGATATCAAATTCTCCTCCAAAAAGTTGAACAACATTAGAATGAGATACATGACAAATTAGAAAATAAAGTGTAGTAGTTAGTAGTTATTGATGGATTGTTATGATAATGTAATGAATGTTGTGATAATATGATAAATCACAATAGATGTTGAGCTTGTAACATGCTTCTGTTAGATTTGTAATGCATTTATTTTCTTAATTGATAGAGTGTGTATGTTTCGATAGGTTTAACACTGTATCACATGTTCCTCCATCATCACCACTGATTCAACAAATAGAATAAGTCGACATGCCTGTGATATCACAGATGATACACTGTGATATTACCTATGATATCACAATATCACGGTTCCTCCAAAGCCAAACAACATGTTGCGCATTTTTAAGTACAGTATAATATCACAAGTGATAAACGAGTATATATTGGTCTCTAATAATCATGACCTATTAACATTTACAGATGGACGTGCTTGCGAGGCACATGATGATAAATAATCCATATGAAACTTTGTGAAGAATAGCAGCAGATAATTCTACATCAAGTAAACAAAAAAAAGGAGAGGATGTTTTATTGTGCAAAAAAGATTGCTACAAAAAATAAAGATGACTAGATAAAGAGAATGATAGATGAAACAAAGATGACTGGAAAATGAGCAGGCGAAGCAAGAAGCAATCCTTATGTTGCTTAGTTTAAAAATGCAATGCGAGTTTGGGGTAACCTAAGAAGGGTGTGCTCTATTAGGTCCAGAGCCACATTGCATGGTGTCGGAGTTTGTATTACATTTGGGAATCAACTAAGTGACTTGTATTATCATTTTTATGGAAAAGTATTAATGTAGGATTTTATTCATTTATCACATGTATACTCTTAGCATTTTGTGTTACAATAAATGTTTCATATCACAAGAGATATAACACTGCATATTACATATACCAAATATATATGTATAAAAACAAGAAAGAAAATTACAAAAATAAAAAACTTGACATATTCTAAAAATCAAAGAAAGTGTTACATCAAATTTAACAGAATATAACAAGTGATATAAACATCAAAATCAAAGCCAAGTGTTGCATCATTTTTAATAGAATATCACAAGTGATACCAGATACAAAGAACAAGTAAAAACAAGTAAACACATAAATGATGTAAACATGTCATCATTTTCATGCTTTACCACAAGTGATAAAATAACAAACTATTTCATAAACTTACAAAGACCTTATAAAAATTAACTTCAACTATTTATCACAAAAGATACATAACTTCTAATTTATGACAAATACGGGGCTTGGAACCAGGAAGCTCAGCTGCAATTGCTTTTCGCATAGCACCATCTTGACCAGTTACAATGATATTCGGATAACGCACAAAAGCTTTCTTGAATGCTTGGAGTAACCATACACAAGATTCAGTAGTTTCGTTCTTAAGCAGACCAAAATCAACAGTAACACATCTCCTGTGATTGGAAATTACAGTAAAAGGCAAAAAAATCATCATGTACCTGGATAGAGAAATATCTCAGGAGATATTATATACAAAATGTACAAAAAACAATGAAATCTCACATGAGATACTACAAATTAAAAAACATACTTGTTTTGCTTTGTATGTGGCATAAAAAGAGACGATATCACTAAACTATTTGTGATTGCAATTTGCAAAAAAACGGCTCCATCAAATGAAAGAATCAACAACAATTGCAGTTGTGGTTCAAAAAAGCACAACAGCTCCACAAAACAAATTGAAGAAGCTCAAACAACTTTGACATCGCCTGTGATATCATAAGATCCTCCATTACTACAACTGATTCAACAAAATAAAAGAAAGCTGACACGCCTGTGATATCACTTGTGATATCAAATGTGATATCACATTTGATATCACCTGTGATACAACTGAGAAACCAACAATACAGAAAAGCAAAATAGAGAAAAGTGTAACCTCAAGTACAATACACTGGGTCTTCTTATCTTCTGCAACTAACTGAATTACATGATTCCAAACATGGTTTTAGTTGTAATCAACAACCTTTCTTTTGAACTTTTCAAGTGGCCGAATATATGCAATCACATAAGGATAAGACTTCCCAATCATTTTCATGTTTTTCAAATTATTTGCCCTCACGATTATTAAGATAAGTAGTCCTTGTGGCTTAAGCTCCAGGTCACTGCGCAATTATCAAACAATACATCAAATTTGCATCACCTCAGATATCATGTGATGGAGAAAGTAAAATACAAAACGCATCAAAATAATTCAAAAGGACGCCATTCAGAAAAATGAAAATAAGCATCAACTAATGTAACATAGGATATGATTACTCATTTACAATAACTACAATGCGCTTTGATTAATTCACTAAAGCTTGTTTATTCAAATAAATTTTTTTGTTTGGTTACATATATGAAATGATGGACAAACAGGAATATGTGATTGCTTCTCAACTTGTACATCCCTCTCTTAGGGATTTTGTCAAACACCTTCCATGCATCAAATTTCCATTATTTCACCCATCCCAAAATGATATCATACTAAAACCTAATGCTACTCACAATATAAAACATAAACTAATAGTATCAAATAAACAAAATTTCACAAGTGATAATACAAATATCACTAGTAATAATATACATATACAGTTCAACTTCAAATATCACTGGTGATACTACACGTACGATCCATAGCAGATTCAAAACAACAATCCGACATAAAAACAACATTCAAATGCAGTTAAAAACAAAAATTCAACTAACAACTTAATTAATAGCAGAATTACATGAGCAGATAACAAGATTATTAAACATTTTTCACTCACACATTTCATCAAACACTTGGTGTGCAACTTAATAAGAAGGAATGTTAACAACTTGATCCACATAATTAACAACCGATCATCAACATTATCAACCGCAAGAACATCAATCAAATCAGCTTCTGAAACAAACGGTTCATTCAAATCAAAAGAAGACATAAAAAAATGATGATATAATCGGGATGTGATGATGAGATGATGATTAGAATGGTGATGGTGATTGGAATGGTGATGGTGATCGAACTGGTAATGATGGAATGGTAATAGTTGATTGGAATAACTACTTTTTGAAGGAAAATGATGAGAGGAGGAAAACACACAGTAAATGTGTGAAAATAAATGAACCGAATGAAAATAAAATAAAATAAAAGGCTTTATATAGTTGGGAGAATTAATGTTAAGCATATTAAATCTTAGGTTAATCTCAACCATTAGATCCAAATAGATGGATGTTGGGGATTTGTCCATTGGTAAGCATCAAAATAAAGGTAAGCAAATGAAAATTTCTCCTAAACGGAGCATTGAATATTAATTTGAATAAAATAATGTGCAAATTTGTAAAGTGATATAGTTCGTATAAATAAACTAGATTATTTATTTTTATATTTTATTATATTAGTAATTTCCTTGTGGTGAGCTTTTAAACATGTATAGGTTAAATGCTTTATAAGATGTATAGACATATAATCTATTATATATAATAAAATAAGCTTTTGTACAAGCCTACTAAGCACCCTGCATTAAAAATTGGTTTAATGCCCTACCTTATTTAGCTTCAAAGTACAACACCATTTCAACGCACAATCATAATAACCTTTTTACTGATTCTTCTACTATACGATTCTCCCCAAATCATAATAACCCATTTATGCAGGATCATTCTCCCTCTCTCTCACACGCTCCTCTTTGGTTTATTTTTGTAAGGACCCTTCCTCTACACCAATATTGTAGAAACTCATTAATATTTTCAATGCTGCCTTACAATTCATTCTTCCTCTACATGGTTTCGATCCATTTAATCAGTTCATTCTCATTCTTTCTCATCAAGATTGTAACGCCACCATCAATTCATCTATTTTTGTTATTTCTGATGTGAGTTTTGATTGGGTACTAATATTTTTAATCATGTTCTTCTTATGGCTTTTTTTATTGTTTTTTTTTTGCCGGTTTTGTTTTAGGATTCATGATTTTGGCTGTCAAATATGTTTTGTTTTGAGTTCATTTGTTTTATTGTGCGCACTTTTATGTTCGAGTTGGAGTTGCATGGATATAGTTTCTCTTCTAAACACACTTTAGAAGGTAGTGTTTTATACCAATGATGGACGAATTGGTAAGTATCATTTTAAAACCGATCATAGACGTTTGGGATTCGATTTTTAAGTTGCCGATCATTTGAAGTTGGTAGACAAACAAATATTAAAAAGTATGATTATGAGTAAAATGTTTTTTCGGACGATTGTATGATTTAAGTGATAATTATATGTGCAAACTTCAATGGTAAAAACTTTCAATTCAACCAACTCAAAAGGTATGTGCCTTTATCTTTATTGTGTATTTGAAAAATAATTGTGAGTGTGCATAAGGTGTTTGATAAAATGCGAATTGACATATTTTCTTCGGATTGTCACCCTTTAAGTGGTAACGGTAATAGAATAAGAATGTAGGACGAGTAAAACTTTATTACCCACTTTGATTCTTGGATCGATTCTTACCCATCTTGGTCGTTATTGCCCATTTTGATTGTTACACTCATAGATATTATAAGATGCCTTGAAGTATATGTAAACATAAATATTGAGTTCCTTACACAAAACATCATTCTTACTAAAACCGCAAAATGAAATAGGTGAAATGCTTTGTTTAATGTGTCTTAAAAGCAGTTTGATTGTTTATTATTTTTATTTTTTCACATTGATCCAAATGCTAATACGTGTCTAATAACTCAATGTCATCATTATTGCAGAATTTTTTGTGTGGTTCCTTTAGAAGTGGCGAGTTGTTGGACTAAGTAAAGGACATTAACCCTCAATATATTTGCCTCATTTTTACACTAAATATAGGTATTGGACCCCAACTTATGCTTTGTACTTTACATTTTGAATAATGAACCAACCGAATCAACACCTATAGTGTCTTAAATTAAGTAAAATTTGTAGTTTTCATTAAACTGCTGAAGATACAAGTTTTTCAAAGCCTTTTGTCTGAGTTGGAAGCTATTCGAGAAGTCATATTGATAGTACTCATGAAGAAGGACATCAAATTATTTGTGAATGGCGATTTGGAAAAATTTATTTGTGAATGGGTTAATTTGGGTTATGTCTTTCTAATGGGCATCAAATTAAATAGCGAGCGTCGCACAAAGTGTCCTCCGTTAAGTTCACGAGTGTTCTTTTATAATCTTTTTCTTCTATATTTATTCGGGAACTCTAATAAGAAAGGAGGTAGGGTTAACCCTTGAGAACTTGGGAGTGAGGTTTTAGTACTTCGCAAATGTGGTACTCTAAATGATACCACTGTTGTTGATGATGGCGACCGAGGAGAGTTGATCAACAAACGGGTCGCAAAAATTAAAAAAGTGGTTGAGGTGTAATTCTATAGAACTCTTTTTCATATCCATTTCTAATAGGGTCTTTTTTCTCGAGCTAATAGCAACAATAACTTCAACTTTATCTTGCAGGCAGCAGAATTTGATTGTGAAAAAGAAAAGTTAAATGCACGAATCGCAAAATTATCCGGTGGAGTCGCTATTATCCAAGTGTTTATTCTTCTTTTGTGATTACTTTGTCATTCTGTAGTGTGGCATGTGGTTTTGTGCATTCCTTGGTGGTGGTTGATCAAACTAATGCTGGTGATCAACATGATCAGGTACCCAAAACTGCAAATATGGTTTTAGCCTTTGTATCAATATTGTTCAAGACAATGCCATACAAATTTGATGAAAACACCGATTAATAACATGTTTATAAACATGTCAAGATACCGAATGGGCTGCTAAAAAATAAGCTATTCAAAAAGCCCTTAATAACATCTTTTGACCGTCAAATAACTGCTGAAATGATTGCAATTTTATGACAGGAAGCACATCCATAATGTAGTTCAATAGTTCCTATAATTGTGACTACTCTTGAAAAGATGCTCCTCAAACAGTATGCTTTCAGTTTCGAGGCTCTAAGATCATTCAACTTCATAATTTCAGAATCGTCACGGTGAGTTTGGTTCCAACCCATGTTTGACAGGGTAATGGTTTTTACCTATAATACTTAGGGGTGTTTGGATTTACGTTTTAACACTGGTATCTAATTATTATTTTAGTTTTTTTGAATAATTCGCCTTTCATGAACTAAAAAATCACTTCCTTTTCACTTTCACATCTTGATTTGTTTTTTTACAGGATGGTTCATGCAATGGACTGCAACACTATGTTGCATTAGGACTAGACACTGTAAGTTGCAGTGTGTAGTTAGTTGTTTCTTTCAAGGTTTATTAGATAGTTGTCATTTTATTGTGCAAACGGCCGAATTATTATTGTCAAATGGCTACGAAACTACTATTAAGAGGCTGAAATAGGCTATCCAAAGAACCCTTAATAACATGTCAATACACTGCAAGGGCTGCAGAAAATACGCTATCCAAACAGCCCTTAATAACATGTCAAGATACAGAATGGGCTGCTATAAAATAAGCTATTCAAAAAGCCCTTAATAACATCTTTTGACTGTCAAATAACTGCTGAAATGATTGCAATTTTATGACAGGAAGCACATCCACAAAAAGCCCTTAATAACATCTTTTGACCGTCAAATAACTGCTGAAATGATTGCAATTTTATGACAGGAAGCACATCCATAATGTAGTTCAAGAGTTCCTATAATTGTGGCTACTCTTGAAAAGATGCTCCTCAAACAGTATGCTTTCAGTTTCGAGGCTCTAAGATCATTCAACTTCAGAATTTCAGAATCGTCACGGTGAGTTTGGTTCCAACCTATGTCAGAAGATCTCTCAAATGCATAGCTACATGTTCTGTTAATAGTGTTGGGTCCATATATAGTACTTACCTTAAATCATTAACCCATAATATAAATTAGTTCTCAAGAGGTTGGTCTTCATTATTCATTCATTTCTCTTTAAAAATAGATTAATTGTTGTACTGATGCATGTTTTTAGATTATTATCTTGATTAAGCATTCATATCTGCTATGTTTGTGTTTGAAAATATTAATTTTGATGTCTGTAATGTTTCATAGTGATAGATCCAGATTTGCAAGCTTCATTATTATGTTGTCAAGGAAAAATGCATTAGTCGTACAAGTTTTTAGTTCACTTATAATATGGGTTCGTTAAGTAAATTAGTTTAGCTTCCTAAATACTCCTTTATTACCCGTAGTTGAAGTATTAGTCGTTTGCTAAGCGGTAGAGAAACTTAATAGTCACACTGTTGGTTTGAACTTATAAAAACAACTGCTTACACATTTATCATTTTGACAAATACTCGCATGTTGATACTCACACTGTTGGTTTAAAGGTGATTGCTTTGTGTTTGGGAGACTCTTGAGGAGCGAGAAGCTGGAACCACTATGCAAGTCATTTCTAAACAAACTAAGGCAATTGCAGGCATATATTTAAACACTTTTAGGTGCCGTAAATTTTTGTCTCAAAGGGTGTTTCGTTATTAATTTTACTTCGTAATGTTGTATAAAAAAATGTTTGGCTACTAATGTGTGAAGGGGTGTTTGTTTGCTGCTGTTTATTCTTAAATTGATTGCTTTATTAATGAAATTTTATGTATTGTTAAAGCTTATTCTATGATAGTAAATACAAAACATGAACACATAGTCTTGCTTGGCTTTGGTTTAACAGATAAATATGGACAAAAGAGCATTAGATGACATACCCCTGCACTTATTCAATTTGTTACCGACAAGTACCAAAGCTCATATTTGGTTCTTAACCAAAATGATTTCTTAAAGTTTTCCACAGTGCTTTGGAGCAAATGCAAAGATCTTTGGTGGGCATGATGAATGTAGAGTTGCAATCGCGTACAGCTGTTTTGTGAAAGCATTCTCCATTAATATGCCAGCTTATGGAAAGTGGCAATTTGTTTGTTGCCTAAGGCACGTATCTCAAAAGTTGCTTCCAAACCTTCTTTAAGATCTTTCGATTGAAACTCAATGTTTATTAGAGCAACACAACCTTGACTCTCTTTACTATAGTCCCCATAATTTTCTTCTATTGTTAGGTGAGTAGTCTAATTGTGAATTTAAAGATGTACATGAACGATCGGTATCCCATTATACAATCGAATCTGAGATGTTGGTTGTGCCTTAGTCTCGATGAGTCGATTACCATGTTAAGAAAATGTTCTCATGTAAGGTTAGTCGAGTGAACTTTTATATCTCTAATAGGCCAAACAAGCGTAAAATAACTTAAAAGTAACATTTGGAGAAAACATATTAACATCATTATGGAGAAAGCGTATTAACATTTAAATGTGATGGTGTTATTTATTTTACTTTTGAAGTATTACTTACATCGAAATAACTTGGAACATTTGCCAAGTACATTTCCTACGCATTTGGGCCCTTTAGCTTGGTGTTTATTGCATGTCGGAAGCTTTAAAGGTACATTTAAATGATGTTTGAAATATTCTTTACTGGTTTTGCATGATAAGCAAGGAAATTTTACCTGAAAATGATTGTGACCATGTACTACTATTTCATATGTTTATGAGTTTGGTCGATTCTTTTGGCACATGCATGTAAGCATTATGATAATCAACATAAATGATGACGTTTCCATGACCTTTATTGAGCTCATAAGCCTTGGTTTGGAGGATGATGTTCATGGTCATAGCCTACATATATAGGAGAGTTGAAGGATAAAATATTATTACTTGGATGCTCTTACTATACGGACCAAGCTTAGGTACATAACAATATATGGGTTGGAATGGGTCAGTATATCGTTTTGCTATAAAAAGACATGGGATCAAGTGGGTTAAAGTGACCGGTCTTAGAGCTTCTATAACACTTAATAATATATCCCCATGTTAAATTTTGTATATTTCAACTTTTGCAAGACGTGGACTCACATGAATAAATTTTTACTTGGATAGGATGACAAAGGGGTACACAAGAATCTTCATGAGTATGGGCATCATTTGACAATATATACAACTTTCATTAAGCCTTGGATATTGCTAAACGGAAGATTTTTGATTTATGAAAACAGATTGTGTATGGTTGTAAATCGAATGTGACTCACACATATTTTAAATTTAACAAATTTACGTTATTACTTTTATTATCATCTCATTTATCTATTTCTTTAAAAAATAACCCGGTGTCAACGGGTCTCTAAGCTAGTTTCTTATATAATGTTTAGTACTTTTTTCTTTATCTCTAAAATGCGAGTTAAGAATCTTTTACATATAAACATGAATGGTTGAACTTTGAAGCATGTATCTTTTACATATAAACATGATACGGTTGGTGTAGTTCTAAATTGTATATTGAAATGGCATAGTTTGACATTTTGAATTCGTAAATGTGAAATCAGATCAATATATATTTATATGGATATACTCATACCTACGTGAAAAACCTAAAAACCGATTGGTGGTATTAAACTCCATATCAACCTTGACCGTTTCATTTTTACACAACATCTACCAAAATCTTAGCCAAACTGTTGCACCCAATTTCTATCAAAGACATAACTTTTTGATCAACAATTTTTTTAAAGTAACTATTTCACTTATATTTATTACTTTCAAAATATGTTAAGTAAAATTGGTTTAGTTCTGATCACAATAATGTCACAAACTAAAATTAGTGTTTCAGAAAACTTTAAGATCAGAAACCTACAATTTAATTCGATCACAATATTGTTTGACGTAATTTTTTTACATTATATGGTGTAGGTTTGACCCTCTTTCACGACTAAATAATTTTATATAAACGAATTTCGTGGGTTCATTGCCTTGCATACATAACAAGATTAGTGTGATTGATTACGAAGAAATTGTGAAACTAATACAAACAAGATATTTTATTATTTCTAATATAAAAGTTAAGTTGACTATATCAAAACTAGGTCTTGTTTATTTACTTTTTAACCTCTAAATTTAAACAAACCCTAGTTTCATTTAAATTAAGAAAACACATGTAAATAATTCTACTAAGAATAATAACATGGGCGATTGTAACAATCTTTGACATAATTGAACGCGATTGGAATTATTAGTGAAAGAACATGATTATGCCTCCGCCCCTCTTTTTCGCTTAACATCATTATGAAGAAATGTTTAATGAATACTCAATGTGCCTAACACAACTAGTAAAGACTTTATCATAGCAAACTCGTACTCATTTATATTTTATTATACATATATACTCTCTTTAATCTTAATTTGAAGATGTTTTGTGGTTAGATTAATTAGGGTGACTGAATGTATATGAAAACTCTAAGACTAACTCGAACATAATATTTAATTTTTCTAAATGAAAATCAAACTAAATATTACAGCTATGTCTAATATGATTACCTTTTGAAGACTTGATTTAATCAAACCCTAGTATCATGTATAATAAAATAAACAAGTTTACTAAAATTTATAACGCGGGCGATTATGGCAACCTTTGACCTTAATTAAGTGTGATTGGTTCGTTAGGGAAAGAACATGATAAAGTTTTGTCTGTTTTTTCGATCAACATCATTTAAGAAGAGACATTCATCGAACATTTAACACGCTCAACGTAACGTAACAATAAACTCATCATTCATTTATGTCATCAATATCAATATAATACATTTGTGTGGTTAGATTTGTGTGATCTGATATGAAAACTAACGCAAACACGATATTTAAGTTTTCTAAAATGAAATTTAAACTAATATTATAGCTAGGTCTATTTAGGTTGCTCTTTAACCTTTTTATTTAATTAGACCTTAGCATCATGTAAAATAAAAATATTGGTATAATAATTTTACTTAAATTTAATAAAACAGGCCATAATGGTAACCTTTCACATAAACGCGATTGGATTTTTAGTGAAATAACATGATTTTGTTTCTATTTCTTTTTAGATCAACATTATTTATGAGGAGATGTTCAACAGATATTCAAGGCGCTCAACACAATGATAAAGATTATATCACAATAAACTTGTGCTCAATTATTTTACAGTGATACATTTTTCTATATACAATTTAAGACATGGCAAAAGTTCAAATCCAAAATTTACCATAGATACAATGAACCAATAATAGCTATTCATTTTTTTTATTATGATAACTTTCACCCTTTTTAAAAATTGAATATCTCGCAAACCGTTAATCGTTACGCGATAAAATTATATTATCGCGACGAGAATTAAATTATCTTTCTATAGATATGACTACTATATATTTTAACAATTTTTTTCAAAATTTCGGTCAACAAAAATCATATATGATTTGTGAAAATCATATATGATTCGATTTTTACTGAATCACATATGATTTTTGAGAATCATATATGATTCGTAAAATCGAATCATACATGATTTTTAAAATCATATATGATTTGTAAAATCATATATGATTTTTCGGACGGAATTTTGAAAAAATGTTTGTCGAAAATATATAAAGTGCATATCTATGAAAGATAATTAATTCTCGTCACGATGAATGTATTTTTATATTTTGAAGATTTACCGTTTGTAAGATATGTTGTTTTAAAAAAAATGTGGAAATGATTTTGTATTAGTTTAGATAAAAAATGGAGGGTTATGATTGGTTTATTTGTTCTATGAAAAATATGAGTTCTATATTGATCTCAACTCTGTATCGATTATGGATTAAATATTTTAAATATTTTATATTCTAAGATTGGTTCCATGGCATTTAAATATTTTAGTGTGGTTTTTCATTTATTTTGACAGAAACTGCAGAACCTACAACATCATTAGAGAGAGTATATTACGTGTTTAACTATCATACTTGAAGCAATTTAATCTTTATATTTGCCATAAAAGAACCAAAAAAGTCACTCTTATTATAAAAAAGATCTCATGAGATGATAGTAAAGTCCATAACCGTAAAGATTAAAAGGAATGTACTTTAGGTACTTTTATGTTAACTTTTCACAATCAGGTTTGTTTCAAACTGGATAAAAATATCTAAAAAATTACTTTTACCCCTAAATAATCATATTATCATCAAAACGAGAGGGGTGTTTCATGTTTGTTATTGCATTTTTATGAGCATATAATTAGTTTTGAGTTCAACTGGGACTGACTTATCCATGTTGCATAAATGAAGAAACATTATTTTGGATAAAGAGTTTGTTCCTCATTTGCTTCATAGAGATGTTAAATTAATAATGAAAAAAAATATCAAGTTCAACTGTGTTAGAAATCAAACTAGTACCTCTTCATGATCAAGGTTGGGTAAGATTTTAACTATGACATGTTAAAATTGTGAATGGTCTATTATACCCTCGATGTAAACCAAGAAAATTCATGTTGACTTTAGCAATGTCAAGGGACTTCTTTGGCATTAAAAACCCAAGTTTTGGACCTCCAGCGATGAAAATGGCAAGGTTTGTCCCACTGTGATGTTTTAGTACAAGTTTAGGGACCAACGGTGTATTTTAGTCTTTTACTTAAGAGTTATTTCACTTGGCTTATTATTATTATTATTATTATTATTATTATTATTATTATTATTATTATTATTATTATTATTATTATTATTATTATTATTATTATTATTACTATATATTACTATTATTATTATTATCATCATCATCATCATCACTATTATTATTATTATTATTATTGTTATTGCGATTATAATTATTGTTGTTATTATTATTGTTATTATTATTATTTGAACGGTAATTTCATTCACGCCTTATACTACTTATCTCACAAATGACTGCAAGCAATGCTTGAACCCAAAACCTATAATTTTGTGGACAACTCACATACCACTAGATCAAAGGCTTTACGTTCACCTTACATTTAATAAGTTTTTTTTTCGATTTGTTTTTGACTTTTTAATGAATAATGACATAAATATAGAAAATATGCGCATAAACGAACCAAAAAATATGGTCCTAAAGAAAAGAAAAATCATTAAAAACGGGTTTATGAAAAATAACCTAAGTCAAATAATCTCATGAGCTTAAAAATAAGCTTAACCAAACACCCCCTACATACGTTTCTTTATTATGCTTTTTCTATATCTAAGCTAATTGGACATGATTTGTGTCAAACACATGTATGTTTCTTGGAGAAATCGTGTTTTCGTCTTTGATATATCGGGTCTAACTAGTATTGTTGTGGTTGTTTCTTGCCCATCATAAGAGTTAAGATGTTTACATAGCGAGATTTGAACATGAGTCTCTCATGAAATCTTTAGCTACCTTTGTACTCGACAATCTTGAAATAATATAATAACCGTTAATTTCTTAATAGTTTTTAATTATCTTAACTTTTATTTGAAGTTTGATTTTATACAAATATTAGGTATTTTATTAACTCGGAGAATGTAAATGAACGCATGAGACTTTTCGTTATCATTCATACAGCATAAAATATAACATATTATTCATGTTCGTTCGTTTTTATAAATTAACAACCATAAACACACTTTATATCACGTTTACTAAATGTCCAATTTGTTTATTATGAGGTCGATTGTGTAACAACCAAAGCTACTGAAATTCGAATGATAGTTTTTTTTCCTCAATAATGAGTGGATTTTGTTTCCAAATCTTCTGATCTATTTTTTTCAAGACTATCAAAGGTTGTTAACGTTGTTATGGTTAATGTATGATTCTATACCTTTTGCATAATTATTGAAGGCCAATTACATTTAATTTTCGGCCGATTCACAAGAGTTCTATTGGTTAGAGATTGAAGTCAATATTTAAGAGAAAATTATGAAACGTAGTCGATGTGTAGCGAAAAAGGACAAACTTAACATTCGGTTTGGTTTTTCTAAAATCCGTTCCAAATACTAGTTATTTTGCAAGAGTTTTAATAACCGTTCCAAATCCATAGTTATTTGTCACAAATTATTAAAGTTGTTCCAAATACATCTTTATTTGGAACGACGATGGATATGTATTTGGCATAGTTTATAAGAAGTAGTTCCAAATACATATTTATTTGACACATCTATCCAAACGGTGCTAAATACACGCATTTGGCACCATTTTTATTATGTTCCAAAAAAGTTGGTCCCAAAAAGCCTCTTTTTTGTAGTGTCTTGTGTTTGCTATCTTTGTTTCGGTAGTATTTACAATGAAATAGAGTACATCTATGTAGTCAACAAGCGTTTAGGTTCTTGTTGTAGAAGTGTTGTTGTGGGTTAAGGGGTAGTTTATTAGTGTAATGAAGAAAATGTCTTTTGTATCATTGTTTTTGTCACACCACGCCTAAGACGAAAACTACGAAAGGATCGTCATAACACATTGGTACAAAATAGAGAAATACTAAATGAATACATAAAATGTGTCTTGATGTCATCCGACATATAGATGAAACTTGTGTCGTGACTAGTCAAAACCACGACAACATAGTTAAAAGTCTTACATGCGAGTTCCCACAACTCACGTCAAGTACAAGTCAATATAAAACCAAATACTTTAAATAAACAACATAGTTTCGAAATAGTGTTCTAACGCAATCAGCCAACGAAAATAACCCGTGGGGGTTAATCTTAGGTCTTGCTATGACTAAGTAGTAAGCTCAATCTCTTTAAGCATTGATATCACCTAAAAATGAATACTCGAAAACGTCAACACAAAGTTGGTGAGCTCGTAGGTTTAAGCAGTAAACCACGTTTGTTGTGCATATAAAATATAGGACAATAGTGGGTAAGATATGTATATACAAGCACTTAATGAAATCACACGTTTCGCAACAACAGAAAACTCATGGCCTAAGCTACACAGTAAAGAATCACACAACAATACACAAAGGCAGGGCACTTCTTCCCAAATGGTATTGGGTGCTACTTCCCAGATAATATTGGGTGCTACTTCCCAGATAATATTATATTGGGTGCTTCTTCTCAAGTTGTACTATTCACACATGGTCTATAACCCCAATAAGGCACATAAAGCAATATAAACATACATTTGTCAAGAGGGTAAGAGGTTTAGAAATCTTAGAAAAGCTTTTGATAAATCGTCTATAATATCATGTCAATCCTAAAAATGAACGGATCTCTGTCGGCGTTCTTGGTGGTCTCCATTTCTTCACGGCTTCGATCTTGCTAGGGTCCACATAAATACCATCTTCGTTAACTACGTGCTGAGGAAATGTAATTCTTGTAGCCAAAATTCACACTTTGAAAACTTGGCGTACAAATTTTCTTTCCAGAGCAACTCTAGAATTAACCTCAGATGTACCTCATGTTCTTCCTTGGACTTTGAGTAAATCAGAATATTATCAATGAAAACAATGACAAATTTGTCCAAATACGGCTTGCACACGCGGTTCCTAGATAGATGAATACCGCAAGAGCATTGGTCAATCTGAACGGTATAACCGTAAACTCGAAGTGCCCATATCTAGTTCTGAACGCGTTTTAGGAATGTCAGCCTCGTGCACTCTCAACTGACGATAACCAAAACGGAGATCTATCTTTGAGAAGTATCGTGCACCCTGCAGCTGATCAAACAAGTCATCAATTCTAGGGAGGGGATAGCGGCTCTTGATAGTCAGTTTGTTCAACTCTCTATAGTCTATAGAAATTCGAAATGAACCATCTTTCTTCTTTAAAAACAACACCGGTGCTCCCAATGGTGAAGAACTAGGTCGAATGGAACCTTTGTCTTGGAGCTCTTTGAGTTGATTACACAACTCTTGCATCTCTGTAGGTGCCAAACGGTATTGTGATCTGGCAACGGGCATCGCTCCAACAAGAATGTGGGTTTATATTTTACTAACCCATCAAAACAAGTTTAGTTAGTTTTACAAATTCAGGATATATGTTAATTCAATGATCGATCTCAAACGGAATATGTTTGTACAAGTGGCGGCACTTAAATTTAATGGCGTTCGGTAGACCAAACAATCGTGGCTACTTCATCAAACCATACAGAAAGTCTGGGAAGGAGACACTAATAATTTGGCATTAAGATAATATAGCATGTATTGCTTAGTTCAAGAATGGTTACATCAAAGGTGACAAGATGCTTCTCGTTCAAGCGATAACTTGGCGGATCTATTTACATAATTTGGTGGAACTATTTACTAAGACAATTCCTACCTTAACATTAGGAAATTAAACCACTAGGACTGTATAACTATCAAACATATGCTTTAAGCCTCCATATTCTTTTCATTGCTGAGATTTTGACATTTTTACATGGCATTAAACTGTCAAACCTAATTACCATTGAGCGCGTCACCCATTCATTCTAGAAACACTGCAAATATTAGAACTGCCACCCTATACCAAATTTGCTTGATCATCCATACTCCATAGAAAGGCATTGATATTTTTACATGGCATTAAACAGTCAAGCCTCAAATCAAAACATGGCAATTATGTCTGGAATCCAATACTTTGCAGACCAAACCAACACTGCTTGATCATCCATGCTCGTCTTGAAGGTTTTGACAATTTACATGACATTAAACAGTCGAATCTTAGTGATAAAGTCAAGTGAATTCTTGTTAGACTTGATACGACCCATTCAGTTTAGGAACCTTTGTTTTGAACTTTAAGTTCCATAAATCTTCCACTTTTTTCGTTGCAATAGAATCTTTCACAACCAACCTCATCATCTTTTATCTAACAGTAATATAAGTGATAGCACTGTATACTACATCAGTTCTTCTTTGGTCTCCTCTGAAAAGACTAGCATTTCTTTTACCTGCCATATGAAGTACACCATTGCACATAGGCACAATCTTCTCAAGATGCTTCAAATAGAGTTTACACAAGGCAGATAACTTATTACATACGTAATCTCATCCCAGTCCATAAGCATACTGACCACAATCATCATCTTCTGCATCTGCAACCATATTGCTTGTGAATAGCAGCAAAAGAAAATTAAGTGAATACGAGAATCAGGCAAGAGTTTGCACAGGATATATCATTGTTGCATTAAGATTCCATTTTACTAGCCTGTCTCTAAGTACCCAGGCTGTTTTGAAAAGCCATCCATCCAACAAATGCATCTCTATAGGTATGCAAGCGGGCGAACCAAACTGACGTACACTGGTCAGTATTAAAGAGTTTCAATGATCAAGTCTTCCAAGACATATCTATCATAGAATTTAACAATCTTTCCTTTTGTGTTCTTCCACAGAATTATGTCAGCATTATTAGTATCAATGACAGGAATTGGATGTCAAACAATGGTAGGTTTCCTTGAGAACCATTCAATAGGCCACTTCCAATTGCCATAAGTGATATAGAAATAAAAAAGCTCATTACAAACTTTCTAAACCACTAACTGAACACTTATGAGCGATACTGTATAATCAAAAAAATTGGCAATTTTTATTAATATATACGACATACACATGTGCATAACATGCATCAGTATGAAACACACGCATAGCAGTTAACTCACACTCATCCAAACAACCCTATAAACCTCAGCAAACACTCATTTCCATTATCTGATGGCCAAACATCCAACCTGCATCAATATGAAGTTTAACACCTGATTGGATTCTTAATCCACAAACAATCTTTCTGTTCGATAATCTTCGACGTACCTAATCAATACACTTTATACAATTATGTTTAGCCACCAAATTACGGGTCACTGGTTTTTTAGAGCGTCATGTATGTTTAGGAGTTGAGGTGAATCGGCTCAAAACCCTCAACAAAACCATAACACTCGATAAACACAAAAGCAAAAACACAACGTCCGGGAACTAAAACTTGCTGGCCGAAGGACAGCGGTACAATCGTCGGAAAAGTAAAGGTGGAAAGGGTCTAACAAGTTGTGTCACGAATAGGTTCATGTTGACCCACACATTTTGCCCATCTTTTAAAAACATTATACTATTGTTAGTGCAATAATTAAGACACAAAAACTTATAGCTAGTTTTAACCCATATGACCTGCCTCATTCGACCAGTTTCATGTTTGAGATAAACCACAATCTAATCAACACAATTACATAGCTGCTACTTTTAACTTAAGTAATGAACTCAAAAGAAAGATTACAAAATTTGGGTAACTATAGTTATAGGCCTCTTGGGCCATACATTTTACAGTCTAAAAATCACAGTTTAAATTATGTATGAGATACTTTTATTCTGATAGAGCCTACCATGGTGCACCAACCACCTACTTAAAAATGTTTTCATAAGTTTCAACTTTGTGTCTCAAAGAATCCAAAACATTCGCACACTTCTTTGCAGATTCTTTCAGCGCCTTAAGTTTTTCTTCAACTTTTGGTATCTCGCTTTCAACACCTTCCAGCTCGCATTTTGACTTTACATAGCTCTGTATATCTGGTTTCGCTTCTGATTCAAATAAGAAAGTCGCAAGTAGATGTTTCTTATCCCTTAAAAACCCAACCTTCATACCCAATAGTTCAAAAGCCTTTAAAATACTATCCAACTTATCAAGCTCTTCCTTAGTAGTGGTGAGCTTGGTGTTCTTGATCTTAGCGACTATGCTAACAGCCTCACCAATCATACCTACCACCAACTTAGTACACAGGCCTTCAGGTATGCCATCATGAAGAAATTGCTTCTTCTGAAAGCATAGCCTATAGTAGCTTGATCTCAGGTCCTCTGAAAGCTCATTATCAATGCAGAGACCTCCGTATATAATCTTGAAGTCAATGAAAGTTTTTACATCTTTGAATGTGGGGTTTAAGGGTCTAGAATATTCTAAAACTCTTGAATTTCTAATGCGAGATGTTCTGGGCTTCTTAGGAACCACAGTTAAAAAAAGAGACTCTGTGTGTTCACGTCTCTTTGGTTTTGAAGTTGATGCAACTGTTTCCATAAAAAATTATTTTCAAAGAATTAATAAATGTTATGTAAGAAATTGGTAACAGAAAATTCAAATTACTTACCTAAAGCCATTTGTTCTGCTTGTGCTTCTACGTTCATAAGGCTCAGAGATCCATCTACCTCATTCCCATAATTAGCCTTGATGATGTAAACCTACAAACGTAAGATTAATAGTTAAACAAGCATGCTAATATTGTTTCTGTTATTAATCTCTTATTTATATCTATACTACATATAACGGACGTACAATTCAATTAAGCATTATAACCGATAAAGCATCTAAGTCAACCAAGACATGTAAAGAAAATAATATTAAACTTGAATACATATAGTCAATGCTTGTACACTTTTATGAATATTTTGTTAAAAACTACATGTATATTAAACATGGTTTGGTTCGGGTAACTTCGGATATTTGAAAAGAAAAACCGACATCAAACAGTGATAAGAAGGTTTTTCAGGTTCGGGTTGTTTCAGTTTTGGTTTCTTGGCAATCGTTTTTTGCGGTTTCGAATTGAGCGGGTGGGCTAGGTTTGGCGGTTTCACAGATTTTTTTAACACCCCTATCCATAACTTTATATAAATCCAATAGTCACGAAAAAATATTGCTCACTAAAATATTTAGGGTGTGTTTAGTTGGAGAAAAAATTCTCTTGTTTTCTATCTCTAATTTTGTAAAAATTTGGATGGAAAATTTATCTCCACAAAACACTTGAAAATATAGAAAATGCGTTTAGTTGATATTTGTATTTTCAATTTTGAAAAAGGGGACGGAGGGTTGGGGGTTACAAAGGAAAACAAGGAAAACAACTAAAATTTGTTTTGTAATTTTCCTTGTTAGATTAGGAATAAGGGATTTTGTGTTTTGCAAAACATTTTGTTGGAAAATGATAATTTGAACGCGATCTCTATTTTCCTTGTTTTCCACAAAACATTTTGTGAAAAACAAAGGTGTTTTCCTCCAACTAAACGCACCCTTATTATCACAACTGTATAATGAAAAACATTGTCACTGATTAAAGAGTTGAAATATGCGACATGAAATCTTGACATACGTAAATCTTTTGTTACAAAAAACGTAATAAATTAAAAAACGTGGTCGGGGTACCCACCACCTCAACTCGCTACCCTGCTAGTAAATAAATATGTATGAAGAGATATGCCACCTTAAACTTTGTCGGTTCGACTAACTGAAAAATCAGCACATCTCCTTCAGCCAAGTTATGTTCTCGTACAAAAAATTTCCAGCCTGCACTAATCCGAAAGTTGTATGTAAAGTATCTCACTCCCCATTGCTCTCTGTTTTCATCTTCAAGCACAAAACGGACATCGTTTTGTAAATCTTTAGGTAAAACTTTTTGTAAATGAGACTCGCAGAAATTTTTTGGAAGGTCCTGCAAACCAAAAAGGGGTGGTATCTTGTTATGTCATGTTTCTGTAGCTTAAATACAGTAGTGAACAGTTGAATAAAAGGCTTTACCATCACAAAGCCAGAGGTTACGTGCGATCTAAGCATCATTTTATAACAACTAGGAAACTCGCTTCCTAGTCTAGACTGAAACTCCTTTGCTTCCTTCACTGCAAGAGACCCTTTTTTCTGCAAACTGTATGAAACATATGATCATTATTTTCATGACACTTAGATAACAAGATACAAAAACTAGAAAGCCAGACTGACCTCAAAGAGGGATGACTTGAAGGATCGCTTCCAAACTGTTGATGAAAACCATAAACGGCATTTTTCAATATATAAAACGTTTTGATATAACTACCAAAATGGGACCAAAAAAAAGTATAGTTATCAAAACTAGTCTTTTAAAAAAAAGTAGCTCGCCATTTATTTTTCTTCAACCCAATGGAGAACCATAAGTCAAAAACCAGAAAGCATATGATGCCTTGTATTCATTGCTAAACAAACATACAGATAAGGAATTTGTGTTCAACATAAATCGAGATAGGTATGAAGTGGCACATTATTTATTCCATACATTAATAGCATACAAATCTTTTCCATTTTACCCAAATAATTATCCAATCTAACTGACCTACTCTTCAATTCAGTTTAAAAACAGATCCTAAAACCTTCACAAATAGATCGTAGCAAAATCAGACTAAATAATACATCAAATACAGTGTTGTTCCAAATTGGCAACAAGATCCGTAACAATTGAAGAGATAAATTTGGGTCACAAATTCTTACGATCTTAATCGGTACAGGCTGATCTTCCTCTAACACATTGAACCTGCTCAGATTCAAGTTTCTTGGCATAATCTGTGACAAAAAAACCATCAAGTGTTAGCAAGCATATACATTGATAAATTTATTATAAACATGTAATGAAAAGAGATCAGAGTTACCGATGAAGGATTAGAGATAGTACGAGGCTGGGAATGAGAAGTTTCAGCAGAATTGGGGTTTTCAGTGTCAACTTTGAAGATCGGCGCCGCCATATCTAGGGTTTTTTATCGGAGAAACGGAAAGAATAGAGAGAGATGAAGTGTAGTTGGCAAAATAGGGGAGAGGTGATATTTAAGAGCATAAAATTGTCCAAAAAGCTCCTTCCACGTGTTACTTTCTTATTATACGATATTTTATTCAGTGTTGTCCATTACAAAATATGGTATTTAACATTTTATTTAAATATATTTCTATGGCATGCTCCCGGCATCTTTGTATGGAGAGGAAGGGAAGGAAACAAAAAAATTTGTTCCCAAGTTTTATTTTCTCAAGAAAAAAGGAAGGGAGCACAAGGAACTTTAAACAGCTTTTTTCTCCAAACTTTTTTTGCCAAGAGTAGAGTATTTGGAGATAAAAGAAACGAAGTGCTAAATATATTTTAGATGTATGACTAAATACGATTCATCTATACTTCTACACTATATGCTAAATATATTTTAGATGTATGACTAAATAATTTTGCCAATGTTGTATCAGCTTTCCATGAGTTATTAGCAAGTGTTTACCTTTTAAGAATATTTATTTATAAGAATCTTGGTATTATTTACTGACTTATGAAACACTATGTCTTCACTAAACTTGATAGATCAGTTGATGATGGATTTGTTATGCATGGTTTGTCCATAGTCTCACTACTTTCTTCATTGGTCGCTAGTTAAATAACGAAGAGCCAAAATATGGTTAATACTCCACTTGTTCAATCAAAGTAAGTTTTCAATCGGCTAAATTTCCCCTTTCATTTCTTTAATTAATCATATGTTTATGTTACAAAAGAAAACATAAATGTTAACGGAAAGAATTTATGGTTATTGATTAAGTGGAGAATAAACCATATTTCACGAGTGACCAAACTATCCCTCTACCACTACCATTTTCAATGAGACAACGCAGAGAAACCCCAAGGTAAGAGAGAGTGAAACTATAAGAAAACCTTACAAAGCAAATCTAAAAGATCCCATCAAGTACTCTATTCATATCATAGTTAAACCTTACAAGGCACATCTCTAATAATTGTTGCATAAATCAGTAACTGACAAAGATCTACTAACATAAAAACTATAAAAATGAGTACACTTGTCAATAACTTACCTGGATACAGCATTTGATGATCGTGAATCAACACCAAGTATTAAAATGCATAAATCAGATACATAGTATTACCCTACAAATTGTGTTACTACACTAATTAGTTGAACAACTATCATAAGATCACACGGGTTGACAATAAGGCAGAGGGGTCTTGGATGGGTGTGCAACAGGTGCCGTCGCACAGGGCCTCTACTTAAACGGGGCCACATTTCTATTAGTTTTGCATATAAGTATTCATAATATCAAACATATATGATTCATATAGTTCAAGTTTATATGCAATTTCTCTTTGGGTTACCAGTGTAATAGGGTCACTTTATTGTTATTGTCTAGGCCCACTAAAAAGTATGAGACAATAAGGTTTTTGTGATTAAGTTAATAATAACTTGTGGTTGAGCTTAAAGGGTGATAGAACTTACCCGCGTCTATTGTAACTAAAAAAGACATTAACAAAAAATGTAACTCGCTCATTATTAAATGAAGATGCATCGAACTAACTCCATCTCAAAAAAGGCTCTCAAAACGGTTCAATTATGACCGGGAAAAGCTCTCTTGAGCGTCAGGGTCACAATCAGAAACCCACAAAGAATCGTGGCCGCGTTCACAACATAAGTACCACAGCACCCGCCTAAGTCAAGGTCACCGAGTTCCTATAAACAAATCAGCATTCTAATTCTACAAATTAGCTAATATGATAAATAATCCAAACGCCCTTGCAGGTTGTTCGGTATTGCTTACAAACAGCTTATATGCATTAAACGTTTCGATACAACATTTAAGTCTGTTTAAGATTTTCAGGCTTATTTTCTCTCTTATGAGCTTATTGTTATTTAAAGATATAAAATTAGTTGAGAGACTGGAAAAATATGCTGAAAAAGAAGCTAGAATATATGGCTCATGAAATATGAGCCGAAATGATATAAGCTCCCATTAAATGAAAGTATTAATAAAATTATGCAAACATAAAAGTAACAAATTGTGAGAAATGATACATGAGTTGAAGATGTGGGTCAATTGATTTGGGGATTTTCAATTCATCCGCCATTTGAAGATCGGAACTTCCTTCTTCGTCGATTGGACCTGTCGTCATTTGGTGGAAGAAGGAAAGAAAAAAAAAAACGGTTTGAATTCTTCAAGGAAAACGGAATTCTTTCTCTTTTTCTCTCATTTTGTGGGAATGATTTACAAAATTATACCCTTTTTTTTCTTTTTTCCCGGTTTTTGACATGTTTTCAATTATTTTCAATCATAATCTCTTTTCTTTTCTTTCTTACTTTCCATAATTTTGTTGCCAAATCATTATATGAATATACAAATTAGTTGTCAAATTATTCTGTAAATATAGTTTTAGAGGGGTGGGTGTGGTGATGGAGCATAACATCTTCATCATTGTCACTTCAGCGTCACATCAGCATAACAAATTTCCACAACTAACCACAACAAACTCTCTCTCCCTCATAACAAACCTCAACCTCTTCATTTGTGAGCAACCACTACCACTTTATTTTTTTTATTCAATTTTCTAAATAAACTAAATTCATTTCATTAAAAATAAAAATACAATACATAACATCATAATAATAAAAAAAGACAACACATACTAATAAAAACGATACGAAAAAAAACCGACACGGGTAAAAAAAAATACAACACATACTAATAATAAGAAACCTAGTCATCTCTTTCGTGTTATTTCTTGACTAGTCGTTCCTGCCTCTTTCGGATGATCTCTGCTTTTACCGGGTCAGGATTCAAATTCGGATCTATCATCAAAAACTCCATCTCGATCTTCTGTTGGATAGCTTTTTCCTTCTCCCGCCTCGCCTCGTAACAAGCCCTTTGAGCGTCGGCTTTTTGAGCATATATTTCGGATATATGTCCCGAAAAAGTACTCGATTGACTCCCACCGGAGCTCGCAGCGCTCGACGTTGAAGTCGACTTTTGTTTCTTTGCGGCTTGTTTGCCGCCATCTCTTTCAGGACGAGCTCGTCTGTCCTGGCCGAATATATCCTCGAGACATGTAATGTCAATGGGATCTTCGGCATCCCACTTCGGGTAATTTTTCAAAATCTCCCAACATTTTTCATACACGAACTCCTTCCCACCATAACGTTGCGCAAAGCTAACTTTCACTTTCTCGACATGATCGTGGTCATCACCACTTCGACGCTGCAGATGTTTGTAAATAGCGTTGAACTTCTGGCAATCACCGTTAATCCTCGACCATTTACCAGTTATCATATTTTTGCCACGCTGGTCATTGGTGGTCTGAGCATTGAACATGTCGAGAATGTCGTTCCAAAAGAAATCTTCGGAACGGTCATTTCCCATATCTCGATCTTGGGAAATTTCTATCCAACATTGCGCAAGTAACCTTTCTTCAGACTTGCTCCACTTCCTCCTGTCTGCCTGAGCTATGACTTCCACATTTTCGTCATCGTCTGCATCCAAATCCACAACTTGTTTTTTTGCTTTCGTCTTTTTCCCTACCTTTGGCCGGTTCACGTGGTTTTGGAACTTTGAATTGTTAATCGGACGGTTGTGATTCCATTTGGGGAAACTGTGGAGGTTGTGACGGGTTAAAAAACTGTGGAGGTTGTGACGGGTTAAAAAACTGTGGTGATTGAAATCGGGCGGGGTAAGTTGCGAATCCTTGTTGAAACGCATATTGTTGGTTAAGAAAAAATTCTTGTAGAGACTGGTTGGAATTTTGCGAGGAGGGGGTAGACGGGTTTGAAGAACCCCCGTGTTATGGTGAGTTTGAGTTAAGTAAGTTTGTGAAATACCTCCGTCATTTGGGTTTTGAGATATTGTGAGATTTTTTTTTTTTTAATAAAGATATAGAGAGTTGAGGAAGATGGAGGAGATGAAGATGATAAAAATAGTGGATATGATATGTTATTTATAGGGGTGATGAGTTTTTGTTTTTTTGTTTTTTTTGTTTTTTTTATAGTAGTATCCGTTATTAAACGGATATATTTTGAAAATCAAATATATCCGTTTCTTTTGTCAGACACTCTCTTCGTCGTCACCACGGCGGTGGATCCAACGGTGAGCCACGGCGAAGGCCCCCGGTGTGGCGGCGGCCCACGACGAAGTGCCACATAGGCTCACGGCGAGCCACGAAATTACCATACCCTCCGCTCTTATAAACTTTTTGTAAATATACCATTTCTTGTTTTATAAAAAAAAAAAAATTAAACGAACAAAAACACTTAGAGTTGTTTTTAACAATTAATTACCCAAATTTATATTTATCTATACTACATATAATAAGTGTATAGTCAAACATTGAAAAGTGAGATCTTGAAAGTCAAATATGAGAGAAATGCACAATATAATTAATACTCTTATTAAAACACTCAATTACTTAAAAATACAATAAGTTATTCACATTGTACAACCAAATAAAAACATATATACCAAATTAAAAACAACTAATTTAAACACCCCTTTATTAAAAAGTACAATAAAATTTGCACAATGTACAATTTAAACAAGGTGCAACATGCAGGTTCGCATCTGCAAGACATTTCTTCAGATTTGACACATAAAACGTGTCGTGAATACTTAGTTCTTGGGATAACCTCAAGTGATGTGCCACGAGACCAATTCGTTCAATGATTTCGAATGGTACAACGTATCTCGGTGCAAGTTTACTCCTTTTTCCGAATCGTACAACAACCTTCCAAGGTAATACCTTAAGTAGTGCCTTGTCATCGGCGTTGAATTCTAGAGGCTTGCGCCGATTATCTGCGTAGCGCTTTTGGCGATCTCTTGCTACTTTAAGCTTCTCTTTGATCTGGAAAATCTTGTCAGTAGTCTCTTGTACCATTTCCGGTCCAATAAAGTTTGTCTCTCTGACTTCTACCCACATAATGGGTGATCGACGTTTCGTTCCGTACAGTGCTTGAAATGGAGCACATTTAATGCTTGAGTGGTAACTATTGTTGTAAGAGAATTAAACTAAAGGGAGCTGCGTATCCCAGTTTCCTCTGAAATCAATAGTACATGCTCTAAGCATATCTTCCAATTTTTGGATAGTACGCTCACTCTGTCCAACAGTTTGGGGATGGTAAGTCGTACTCATATCCAACTACGTTCAAAATGCATCTTGCAGTGTCTGCCAAAATCGCGATGTGAAATGACTGTCACGATCGGATATGATAGATACAGGCACTCCGTGTCTTGCTACAATCTCTTTGATGTAGATCAGATCTAGCTTGTCCATTTTGTCTCGCGGATAGCTATGAAGTGCGTAGACTTTGTTAGTATATCCACAAGGACAGAAATTGCATTGTGCCCGCTACTAGTTCTTGGAAGTTTAGTAACAAAATCCATGGTTATCTTCTCCGATTTCCACTCGGGGATTTCCGGCTGTTGAAGCAACTCGATGGTTTCTGGTAATCAGCCTTAACCTTTGAGCAAGTCAAGCACTTGTTAGCATACATTGATATGTCCTTCTTCATTCCTGGCCACCAGTACAAGTCTTTTAAATCATAATAAATCTTATCCGCTCCTGGATGAATAGAGTACTTTGTTGTGTGGGCTTCGTTCATGATTACGATTCTCACATTGTCTGCCAATGGAACCCAAAGTCGATCAACAAAGTATAGTATTCCGTTATCCTTTCTTTCCAATTTTTTATCCATTCCTCGCAGCAGTAGAAGCTTAACTCTAGGCTTTCAGTATTTTAGCCTTGACGCCCGAATGGATCGTCAGTCTATATCTCGAACCCGTCTCGGTTTAATTCTTTCTTTTCTACTCAGTGCATCAGCCACTACGTTCTCTTTTTCCTATGTTGTAGCAAACCTCGCTGTCATACTTGCTGAAAAGTTTGATCCATCGTCTATGGCGCATATTCAACTCTTTCTAATCAAAGATGTGCTGAAGGCTCTCATAGTCAGTGTAGATAATACTCTTTGTTCCCTACAATTAGTGTCTCCAGATTTTGAGAGTAAATACCACAACACCCATTTCTAGGTCTTACGTGGTATAATTCTTCTCATGAATTTTCAAATTACTTTCTTCCTTTGCATCAACACACATCCTAAGCCCTAACATGACGCATCACAATAAACTACGAAATCATCCGTGCGTCGGAAGTGACATGATCGGTGCATCACACAATTTATCTTTAAACATCCGAAGGCCTCTTCTTGTTCATTGCCCCAATCAAACTTCTTATCCTTTGGAGTCAACAGGGTAAGAGGTTTAGCAATCTTAGAAAAGTTTTTGATAAATCGTCTATAATGTCATGTCAATCCTAAAAATGAACGGATCTCTGTCGGCATTCTTGGTGGTCTCTAGTTCTTCACGGCTTTGATCTTTCTAGGGTCCACATAAATACCATCTTCATTAACTACGTGCTGAGAAAATGCAATTCTTGTAGCCAAAATTCACACTTTGAAAACTTGGCGTACAAATTTTCTTTCCAGAGCAACTCTAGAATTAACCTTAGATGTACCTCATGTTCTTCCTTGGACTTTGAGTAAATCAGAATATCGTCAATGAAAACAATGACAAATTTGTCAAAATACGGCTTGCACACGCGGTTCCTTAGATTCATGAATACCGCAGGAGCATTGGTCAATCCGAACGGTATAACTGTAAACTCGAAATGCCCGTATCTAGTTCTGAACACGTTTTAGGAATGTCAGCCTCATGCACTCTCAACTAACGATAACCAAAATGGAGATCTATCTTTGAGAAGTATTGTGCGCCCTGCAGCAGATCAAACAAGTCATCGATTCTAGGGAGGGGATATCGGCTCTTGATAGTCAGTTTGTTCAACTCTCTATAGTCTATAGAAATTCGAAATGAACCATCTTTCTTCTTGAAAAAAAACACTAGTGCTCCCCATGGTGAAGAACTAGGTCAAATGGAACCTTTGTCTTGGAGCTCTTTGAGTTGATTACACAACTCTTGCATCTCTGTAGGTGCCAAACGGTATTGTGATCTGACAACGGGCATCGCTCCAACAAGAATGTGGGTTTATATTTTACTAACCCTTCAAAACAAGTTTAGTTAGTTTTACAAATTCAGGATATATGTTAATTCTAACAATGATCGATCTCAAACGGAATATGTTTGTACAAGTGGTGGCACTTAAATTTAATGGCGTTCGGTAGACCAAACAATCGTGGCTACTTCATCAAACTATACAGAAGGTCTGGGAAGGAGACACTAATAATTTTGCATGAAGATAATATAACATGTATTGCTTAGTTCAAGAATGGTTACATTAAAGGCGACAAGACGCTTCTCGTTCAAGCGATAACTTGGCGGATCTATTTGTTGGAAAAATATGGTCAATATGGTTTGAATGACAATTGATAGTGTCATTATGTATACTAATGTGAATTGAAGATAAAATTAATTTGTGGTTTTATCTTGATTCATGGCACATTAGTGAAATTAATTGTGTGAATTATATGTGACCATTTCTCTCATATCTCTATTCCTTATAAATTGAGAGTTATTCTCTCATTTCATACACCAAGAAAAACTATTCATATCCTCTCCTTTTGTGTATCTTGACACGTTCCCTCCCAGTTTGATCAACGGGATCAGTCGGCTAGAGAGTGGGGCTATTCTTCTTCCGAGGAGACAAAGTAGTCTCTTGTACTGACCGAACCCTCGCCTGGAAGTCTTCGCCTTTGTGTAATCGTTAGTAATAGAGGAAGGCACATTTTGGTTCGCCTTGATAACTCGTTTGTGCTAACGAGGTTATCCGTTGTTGTTGTATCCTAGAGATAGACGCTCATGATTCTCAAGCACCGTGGAGAGGAATATGTCTTAAGGAAACCGTGAGCATCACACGCCTCAACATTTTCCTTACTTGTGTTTTTTGGGTCTCAACGATTAAAAAATTTACGGTATCGTTTCTCTACACTTCATGTTTTATATTATTGTTTATTTATCTCTAATAGCAATACACGTAATATATATACAACACTATTTACATAATTTGGTGGACCTATTTACTAAGACAATTCCTACCTCAACATTAGGAAATTAAACCACTAGGACTGTATAACTATCAAACATATGCTTTAAGCCTCCATATTCTTTTCATTGCTGAGATTTTGACATTTTTACATGGCATTAAACCGTCAAACCTAATTACCATTGAGCGCATCACCCATTCATTCTAGAAACACTGCAAATATTAGAACTGCCACCCTATACCAAATTTGCTTGATCATCCATACTCCATAGAAAGTCATTGACATTTTTACATGGCATTAAACAGTCAAGCCTCAAATCAAAACATGGCAATTATGTCTGGAATCCAATACTTTGCAGACCAAACCAACACTGCTTGATCATCCATGCTCGTCTTGAAGGTTTTGACAATTTACATGACATTAAACAGTCGAATCTTAGTGATAAAGTCAAGTGAATTCTTGTTAGACTTGATACGACCCATTCAGTTTAGGAACCTTTGTTTTGAACTTTAAGTTCCATAAATCTTCCACTTTTTTCGTTGCAATAGAATCTTTCACAACCAACCTCATTATCTTTTATCTAACAGTAATATAAGTGATAGCACTGTATACTACATCAGTTCTTCTTTGATCTCCTCTGAAAAGACTAGCATTTCTTTTACCTGCCATATGAAGTACACCATTAAAAGACTAGCATTTCTTTGATCTCATCAGTTCTTCTTTGATCTCCTCTGAAAAGACTAGCATTTCTTTGATCTTCATCTTTTGTATGACATAAGTAAACATAGCAATATCTAGTAGCATCATCAATAAAAGTAACTACATACTTTTTATTACCAAGTGATGGAGTTGAATGAAAGTCACATAAATCACTGTGTACAAGTTCTAATACCTTAGTATCTCTAATGACATTTTTGGCGAAAGGTTGTCTAGTTATCTTAGTCAACACACAAGTTTTACACTTTTCACCATTCAATTCAAAAGCAGGTATTAGACTCATTTTTGACATGTCTTTCATTCTCTTGTAATGTACGTGTCCTAGTCTAGCATGCCATAATTCGATTACCACAATTATTGCTAGAACTAGTAGAAGCCATGCAAATGTAATTATTAATAAACGACACATCCAAATTTAATTTAAACATGCCATTCAAATATCCAAAGCCAATAAAGGTACCATGTCAGACAATATATACTTGTCGCTTTCCAAGACTTGCTTGTAGCCACAATTATTTAATACAATACGGATACTAAGTTCTTACGAATTCGGTACATACACAACATTGTTTAAAAGTAAAGAGTTTCGAGTAAAGACTAGATTAACGGATCCTAGTCCTTTAATCGGTTCGCTTGCAACATTGCCCATCTTTAATAAAGATCCATCTTCAATTGGCTTAAAGTCCTTGAACCATTGAAGATTTTTGCATACATGACATGTTGCTCTGAATCCACCCACCATGATAAATCATCATCCTGTACATAGAATGTTTCGTAAATTATTGATACATAATAATTTTCAACAGAATGATCGAGGGTACCAAAAACAAACCTGATTGCTTTCCAGGATCCTTGGATCCACTAGCACCAACCTCGTTTTTTCTTTTACCTCCACCCTTAGACCTGCAATCTTTCTTAAAGTGTCCGGGTTTCCCACACTTCCAACAGGTCACCTTTGGTTTCTTATCAGAACCTTTGTTGTTATTGCTTTGCCACTTTCGTTTCCCTTTACCAGCCTTAGAGGATTCACCCTCCTCCACCATGTTCACAGAAGAACCAGCCATGGTTTTAGTACCACCAACAGAACCCCTTTCCATATCACGTATGGATTGTTCAATTTGGAAATGACTTCCAAGTTCAACAGATTCAATTCCTCTTTCTTATGTTTGATTGTTTTAAAATCCTTCCAAGAGGGGCAATTTATCTATGATACTAGAGATGTAAATTGATTCATCCATTTTCATATCATATTGTGCAAACGTCCTAAAATCCTTTGCAATTGTGGTACTTGTTCCATGACAGGCCTAGTGTCTACCATTTTATAGTTATTAAAATTACCAACTAGGAATTTCTTACTAGACGCATCTTACGCCATGTATTTGGCTTCTAGGGTATCCCATAATTCTTTGCAGACTCTACGCTTTTATAAATATCAAATAAGGAATCGGACATACTGTTAAGAATATGACCACGACATATGTAGTCTGCGTTTCCACTTAGAACGATTACGAGTCATTCCAAATAATTTCATTCTCAACACCTCGGGGCATGGGGTACTTTCGAACATACACCACTTTCAAATTCAATCGATAAAATGCATCTTCTTTGCCATCTACGAAAATCCCGCCTGAAAACTTCTCCAACTTTGCAAACGTCTTGTTCAGATCTTTCACAGAATCAGGGTTCGTCATCTTAATTGATTCGATCTTTTTAGGGGAGGTGAATATTATGATCCAGTATATTTTCAATCTACTGGTATAATACATCATACCACTGCTCCATATACACCACAACAAAATGGTATATCTGAAAGAAAGAATAAGACATTAAAAGAAATGGTTAATTCCATGATATGCTATTCTGGCCTAAGTGATGGATTTTGGGGTGAGGCTATGTTGACAGCCTGTTATCTATTAAATAGAGTTCCTAATAAAAGGAACAAGATAACCCTTATGAACTTTGGTATAAAAGGCACCAAACCGAGTTATCTCGAGTTTGGGGTGTAGAGTCTGTGGTAAGATTGACCGATCCTAAAATAAATAATATAGGTCAAAGAGGTATAGATTGTGTATTCACTGGATATCCCGAGAATTCTAAGTGCTATAGATTCTATGTCATAGAACCTAATGATTATGTATCCGCACTCGTTATTGAGTCACGAGATGTGATTTTGGCAATGAGGATAGGTTTACATCTTTACCTAAACTGCGAACATGATTGCAAGTTCTAGTAACTTTGGTGCATCGACCAAGTGATCGCTTCCCTCCCGAGCCTTCCGAGCCTAGGAGGAGTGTAAGAGCAAGGAGAACCAAATCTTTTGGTGGCGATTTCCAACTATATTTGGTCGAAGGATCAAGGAATGAAATTCAATTTCAATATCAATATTGTTTCAATGTTGATGAAGATCCTAGGACCTACAGTGAAGCTATGGCTTCAAGGGATGCTGCATTTTGGAAAGAGGCAATCCAAGATGAGATTGACTCTATTATGCACAATAATACCGAAACCGTCGATTTACCACCGGTTTTAAACCATTGAATAGTAAATGGATCTTCAAAAGGAAGATGAAGGTGGATGGAAGCATAGACAAGTATAAAGCCGATTGGTCATCCAAGGCTTTAGACAAAAGGAAGGTATTGATTTCTTTGATACCTATGCTCCTGTTGCTAGGATTACCACCATTAGATTATTGTTAGCACTTGCTGCTATACATAATCTTGTAATTCACCAAATGGATGTTAAAACAACCTTTCTGAATGGTGAATTGGATGAAGAGATTTACATAAGACAACCTGAAGGTTTTGTCATGCCCGTAACGAAAATAAGGTATGTAAATTGGTTAAGTCTCTTTATGGCTTGAAGCAAGCTCCCAAGCAAGGGCATCGAAATTTGATGATGTTATCTTGTCTAATGGTTTTGCATTAAACCAAGCAGACAAGTGTGTACAACAAGTTTGATGCTTCGGTAAAGGAGTAATCATTTGCTTGTATGTTGATGACATGTTGATCTTTAGTATGACCAAGATCAAGTTGATACAACTAAGGAGTTCTTGTCCTCTAAATTTGAGATGAAGGACATGGGGAGGCGATGTGATTCTTGGCATTAAGATCATACGTGGAGAACATGGCATTACTATCTCTCAATCACATTATATTGAGAAGATGTTGGATAAATTTAATCGAAAGATTGTTCTCCAATAGGTACTCCTATGGATCCCACAACAAAACTTGTGCCTAATAAAGGTGTTGCGTGAATCAACTTGAATATTCAAGGGCTATTGGATCTTTAATGTATGCCATGATTAGTACTAGACCGATATAGCCTTTCTTTGTTGGAAAGTTGAGTAGATATACTCACAATCCGTGTTTAATCCATTGGCGAGCAATTAATCGAGTATTTATGTACTTGAAAGGAACAATGGATTATGGTTTGACTTATAGTGGATTCCTTCGTTCTTGAAGGTTATTCGATGCAAGTTGGATTTCCAATCGGAAGATCATTCTTCCACAACCGGTTGGGTATACCTACTTGGAGGTGGTGCCATTCTTCGGGCATCTAAAAAGCAAACTTGCATAACCGATTCAACAATGGAATCGAGTTTGTGGCATTAGCAAGCAATGGTAAAGAAGTCGAATGGCTAAGGAACTTAATTTATGAAATTCCATTGTGGCTAAACCGATATCATCCATTTCTATCGATGTGATAGTCAAGCTACTTTGGCTAAGGCATACAAATAAGTGTATAATGGGAAGTCTAGACACATAGGTGTTAGACATAGCATATTACGTGATCTTATCACGAATGGTGTGATATCTATGGTGTTTGTGAAAACACAACACAATTTAGCCGATCATTTAACCAAAGGGTTGAATAGAGATCTCGTGAAAAATTCGCTATAGGGATGGGATTAAAGTCCATCGAAATCTCGATATTAAGATACCCAATTCCCATCTAGTATGAAGCTAGGTCTTTGAATTCAATGTGGAAGGCTTAATATTTAGAGATTGGAACACATTAGAAGATACATCCCAAGGTATGTGTTCGGACCTACAAGTTAGGAGGTTGAATGAATATTTTCTTAATGGCTTTTTTGACAAATTGCATTGTATGTGCAAGACTAAAAGAGCTACCTATATGAGCATGAAGTTTAGCCGCTTCAAGAAGGGGGACTTGGCTTTGACATGCTTATGAAGGATAAGGACATAGGCTATTAAAACATGTGTCAAGATAGAACTACTATGTATGTAAACTTTTGTGTACATTATCTTCGTGTATTCATATTGAATTCTGTGGTTCAATCCTTAGCGACACCACGGTATTCGAATATTTGGAATGTGTAATGTACTAATGTGAAATTCAATCGTCACGACATTTCATTTATGCAAAAGTTTGATTGTTTGAGATTACTTGTTTTAGTTAATCAATGATTGCACTAAAATAGGGAGGAATGTTGGATATTTTAGTGTAATGGATTAACTTGTTTTGACCAATTTATCATGATAATACATCATTTAGGTTTGGAGGTGCGGAGTGCACACCTACTTGAATTTATTATGATCTTAGGGGCGAAGCCCCTGCGGACGGGTCCGGGCGCGCCTGTCATGGTCCAGGGGCGGCGGTCCACGGCTGGTCCAAGGGCGAGCCATTGTAGTTGCTATGTAAAATTGTCTGAGTTGTATTTCACGAAATACAATGGATTCTCATGAAGTGTTGTTCCTCGAAATTAAGTTTGAAATTGAGGACAAAACTTGACAACTTGAAACCCTAAACGGCCATTGGCAGTTATCTCGTAACCTGTTATATACGGTTTGTTTGGTCATTATCATATAACGGTTCAATATATATCTCAGACTTACACATACAGAAAATTCTCAACTCTGAATTGTATCCGATTGAATACTTCGGTAGAACCGCCGAATTGATTTGATCTGAAAGTGTTTACACGCCTTTCAGAGATTAAGCATATCCGTTGGTGTTCGTTATTACTACATATCCCCTACAAAGTACACCATTGCACATAGGCACAATCTTCTCAAGATGCTTCAAATAGAGTTTACACAAGGCAGATAACTTATTACATACGTAATCTCATCCCAGTCCATAAGCATACTGACCACAGTCATCATCTTCTGCATCTGCAACCATATTGCTTGTGAATAGCAGCAAAAGAAAATTAAGTGAATACGAAAATCAGGCAAGAGTTTGCACAGGATATATCATTGTTGCATTAAGATTCCATTTTACTAGCCTGCCTCTAAGTACCCAGGCTGTTTTGAAAAGCCATCCATCCAACAAATGCATCCCTACAGGTATGCAAGCGGGCGAACCAAACTGACGTACACTGCTCAGTATTAATGTAACACCCCAACCCGACAAGGGTAGAAGTGTCACAGTCTGGTGTCATATCAGAACATACAAGTAAAATTTTCAAGCGGGAGTCTTTAAATAATAATGTACCAAGTCATAATAACCAAAGATTTACAAGGGAAATTACAAAATCCTAAATGTTTAAAATGATATGAGATATCCCACAATAGCCCGCCAAAATGAAACCAAATGATAAGGTAACTATGGTTAGTCCACTCAAATGCTCCAACTCTCATCCCAAACAAAGCCCATCTTCCAACCTAAAACCCGCCGCAGAAAAGAAATGTGGTGAGCTTAAAAAGCCCAAAGGAATGATATAACGAAACGAAAGCTAAACAAAAGCAAAAATACGAAATGAAACAAAGGAACAATAGTAAGGTTGCAACGGAAAGGAAACATTGAGTCAATGAGGATCCCGCAGAACACAATTATACTGATATCCGTAAAGAACAGATAACAAATGTAATCGAAGCAAAGCAATGCAAAGAATGACATATAAATAAGCACATACAACGGGCATACAAGAAATCGTGAAATCGACAACACATAAGCCAAACAGAATCTAAAAGCTAGCGGAAGCAAGTAATTAGAAAGAGAGCTTGGCAATCACACAAGTCAAGTAACCCACAGTTAATTACATACAATATCATAACAGAATATAAACATGGCGAGATCAACTATAAGCGGAAAAAGATACTAACAGATATTCATAGACCATGAGGTTAAACAAAACGAGTTTACATGATAAGTCAAAACAATCATTTATACACTAACATGGACCGCATTTAATCAAAGAGTCACATAACAAGATGGTAAACCGTTTGTCGCTTATTAGCATGTCAAAAGATGAATCGAACAATCACATATTAATCATATCGTAGCGGGTAAACAGTAGTCACATAAGACATGCAAATAGCACAATCAAATTCAATAATCATATAATAACCCGATGCGTGAATGGAATGGTAGTAGAATGAGTCACATAAGGGTACCGAGTAATGCACAATCAATACGTAATATAGTGCGTTGGGTAATACAAAAGGTACAATATGGGTATATCAATAGTGTAAGGTCCGCCGTAAATCCATCCCGAGCCAACAAAACAAATCAATATCAATAGTGGCAATAGTCGCCATTAGTATCCAATAGTAGCCATTGTATTCGGAGGGTGACCTCGAATACCAAATCAATAGGAGGAGACCTCGAACCAATGGAGTAGCTATCTCCCGGGATCGTGAAGACGCCAGATTGCACCGACATCATTCACCGATGATCATAACATATCGATAATGTAACAAATCTAGGATGCATCCATACGCCCTATGACGAGATAGTGGCCATACAATATATATCGAGCTCATAATCGACAATGTAAAGGGACGGTGTGTAACATCACCAGACACACTAGAGTCATGCCATTGGTGCATCAATGACAAGGACATGGAACCCCATGCCTAGTGATAGCTCGGGTCTCAAACCGATGTGTCAAGGCAAGGTCATATCATATCAAAGTCAATAGTAAAAGTTCTTAATCAAAGTCCATAGCAAAGTTCATAATCAAAGATGCATATCAAAGGTTCATAATCGTAAGATTCATAATCGAAGGTTCACATCAAGCAGTTCATATAGGAGATTCAATCAAAGGAGCATAGCAAAGTTATAGGAAGCCCTAGTAAGAAGGCTCGAGCAAAGGATAATAGTTCAAAACCAATATCGAAGATGTAACGAATCATGAGAAACCCCTACCGAAAGGGATAGAATATCCGTATTTTAACGCCAATGAAAAGGAAGCAAACGAATAAGTGAACACGAAGACACAACGTCACGCCTCCTTCAACGAATCTACACGGATTACGATTTGTTTAATACTTATTAGCTCATTTATCGTCATAATGGATTAATCGATTAATATTTTTAGAGTTATAAGCGTATACTCATTTTTAGTAATGGACCGAAATAAATACTTTAGGGTAATAATCATTAATTAGTCAAACTTAAGGGTTACAAATGATAAATGGTAGACTTAAAGGTTTAATATGATAATTAATCTATTTGAGGGCTTTACATGATCATAATTCCAAGTATAAGGTTTACTTGGTAGATATCTCAAAGTGTAAGGTTATATCGTAATTAAACTTAAAGTATTATGTTATTTGCTAAAATTTCCATGTATGTTAAAAAGTAAAGGACATATGTTCACATACATGATCGACCATGTTTAAGCTTGCTCGCGATTCAAATGACTAACATTAACGACTAAGTAAACACGTATTATGATTGAACCCCGACTCAACTATCCCATCACGCTTTCAAAATACAAAAATGACTCGACCGTTATATCCGCGATCACCCTCAAACATACCCCACGAGACCATGCTTGTACTCTTTTTAGAAAAAATGAACATCCTTTTTGATCCAGTATGAACACATTTGATGACCAAGTTAGATGCTTAAAAATTCTACATACGTTCACACCATAAGATAGTAACCATAACCATTCGCATGACTTAACGAGACTCTCATGATTTCATGTAGCGAATAGTTATACATGATTACATCCCTTAACGAGGCATGAGTACATGACTAGCAAAATAATAAGATTATCACGTTTTAAATAAGTCCTACAACTTTTTATATATGTCCATTTATAAGAATAAAAAAAAAAACTCAGATTACCAATGCATGGCTTCTAGCCATTCGCAAACCATGATCACATTATTTTAATTTCAGATTCATGCACGTTAGTTTATTATTCTATGTAACCTTTAATGTTTATCATCTTATGTGAGATTGGCATTTGATTTACATGCATTTGTATGGAGATGCATCACACAAAATAAGAAGAATCGAAAAGAGATTCGTGATGCAATTACCCTTGTGTGGACGATTGGAAGGAAGACACGAAGCACTAAATGGGTTCGAAACCAACAGCACCTCACGAACCTTGTGACCCACGATCAAACAGCCCTTCGATCTAGTACTTACGACCCAAGAACCATGATCACAACAGCCTCTTCCCTTGAATTTGAACCCCACGACCAGCCTCCTTGAACCAAGGGCTACGATCAGCCCTCTGTGAGCCATAAGTCGTTACCACAGCAGCACCATCACGTCCCTTTCTTGCCTTGTTGTCGAATGGAAAAGGAAAAAAAAACTAGGTGCCGTCACTTTTACCAATTAGGGTTTTATGTGCTTTCTTTTGGAATGTAAAAATAGGTAAATAAATGAAACGTAAATGGGGAAGATGGAGAGGGAATTGGCTGAATTTTAGGAAGTAAATGGGGAGGTTAAGATCTGCCGAAAATAAGGTTTGGGGGGATTTAAAGACTAAATTAATTTTGTTCAATCTACCATATTTACTTGTGCTGCTAGTTTTATTTTAGTGTTAATGTTTTTGTAAACTTGTACATAACATGGTCCGAGTAACTTACATACGTGTGATATGAATATTAGACGAAAGTTTTAAGTCTATCTTGTTTATCTTGCATAATTTAATTATTCATGAGTTAGGTTAGAAACGTAGTTAATGAGATTGACGTATAATACGTATTTTACAAATATTAATTGTGAGGGGTAGAATGGTCTTTTCACAAGTTAACGATTTTTGGGGTTTTACAACTCCTCCCCTCTAAAAAAAAATTTTCGTCCTCGAAAATTGAATTCGCAGAGGTACACGGAGTCGTACAAGTTTAAGACAGACGTAGCAATCCATAGTTTCATACAGATCATAACCGTATCAGCTCCAAAGCGTACAAATCTTACTCGTAACAGATGTCGGTGAGAATCTCACAAAAAGGTACAGAATTCCAATCGAACATGAGGTGTGACAAATAACGGATACAAGTCATATTCCATTCACGTACCAACCCCACGCATTTCCCAAGATGTCGTATGATTTCAATAAGGTCAAATTATATGATCTCGGTATTATCACGTTGATCAGGCGTCATAATACTTGCATCACATAACAAGTCCTTATTGTCATCATATTCTGCCTCGGGTTATGACAAACCACATAACCAATATCATAACAAAACAGATAACATACAGGTAGCAAGTAACACACCAAAACAGACCAGATCACATACATGCAGCATATACCACATCAAAACAACTTACCATATCACAATGAAAGAAGGCCACCACCTTGCACAAAACGGTTCCTCATGACTCATTTCTGACGATCCAAAAGAAAAGCTGAGATATTACAAAAACGCTAAACGATAAAACTTCACGATTCAAACCGAGTTATGAAAAAAAAAATCAAAGAAAAGTGATGCCGATTAAAATCACATAGCAAGATATCAAACCACCTCAAAACGCATGACAAACGAATCAGAGTAACACAAGTCGCGCCCAAATCATATGAAGCAGATGAACCTTCTCAGCCACCGGTTGAATCTTGTCTCCGTCTTTTGCGCCTTTGGTTGATCCGTCCAGCTTCCTCCAAAGAAGAACTGATGTCTCCAAGAACACGGCGGTCGGTCGCGTGCGACACGCTTCACGAACCTCTTGACCCGGTGGCTGATCGCGACAACGCAGGACAACACCATCATCTTCAACTCCACGAGCATTCTCCACCTAATGATCGGCAGACGGATGCGAATACCAAGTAACAAAATTCGATGCGAAAAGAAGAAGGCCAAATCGGTGAAGACAAACGAATATCAAGGTCAACCGAACGACAATCAAAAGGAATCGAAGAGATCGAATGCATTTAAAGCCTAATGTCTACCCGGTCCTCACAGTCAATCCTAAGGTCAACAAGACGAAACTCGGCTCGATACCATAATTGTAACACCCCAACCCGACAAGGGTAGAAGTGTCACGATCGGTGTCATATCAGAACATACAAGTAAAATTTTCAAGCGGGAGTCTTTAAATAATAATGTACCAAGTCATAATAACCAAAGATTTACAAGGGAAATTACAAAATCCTAAATGTTTAAAATGATATGAGATATCCCACAATAGCCCGCCAAAATGAAACCAAATGATAAGGTAACTATGGTTAGTCCACTCAAATGCTCCAACTCTCATCCCAAACAAAGCCCATCTTCCAACCTAAAAACCTGCCGCAGGAAAAGAAATGTGGCTGAGCTTAAAAAGCCCAGTGAACAGATATAACGAAACGAAAGCTAAACAAAAGCAAAAATACGAAATGAAACAAAGGAACAATAGTAAGGTTGCAACGGAAAGGAAACATTGAGTCAATGAGGATCCTGCATAACACAATTATACAGATATCCAGAAAGAACAGATAACAAACAGAACGAAGCAAAGCAATGCAGCAATGACATATAAATAAGCACATACAACGGGCATACAAGAAATCAGGAAATCAGACAACACATAAGCCAAACAGAAATCTAAAAGCTAGCGGAAGCAAGTAATTAGAAAGAGAGCTTGGCAATCACACAAGTCAAGTAACCCACAGTTAATTACATACAATATCATAACAGGAATATAAACATGGCAGATCAACTATAAGCGGAAAAAGATACTAACAGATATTCATAGACCATGAGGTTAAACAAAACAGAGTTTACATGATAAGCCGTCAAAACAATCATTTATACACTAACATGGACCAGACGAATCAAAGAGTCACATAACAGTATGGTAAACCGTTTGTCAGTTATTAGCATGTCAAAAGATGAATCGAACAATCACATATTAATCATATCGTAGCGGTGGTAAACATGAGTCACATAAGACATGCAAATAGCACAATCAAATTCAATAATCATATAATAACCCGATGCGTGAATGGAATGGTAGTAGAATGAGTCACATAAAGGGTACCGAGTAATGCACAATCAATACGAATATAGTGCGTTGGGTAATACAAAAGGTACAATATGGGTATATCAATAGTGTAAGGTCCGCTGAATCCATCCCGAGCCAACAAAACAAATCAATATCAATAGTGGCAATAGTCGCCATTAGTATCCAATAGTAGCCATTGTATTCGGAGGGTGACCTCGAATACCAAATCAATAGGAGGAGACCTCGGAACCAATGGAGTAGCTATCTCCCGGGCGTGAAGACGCAGCGTATTACCGACATCATTCACCGACATGATCATAACATATCGATAACGAACAAATCTAGGATGCATCCATACGCCCCATGACGAGATAGTGGCCATACAATATATATCGAGCTCATAATCGACATATGAGAAAGGGACGGTGTGTAACATCACTCGTACACACTAGAGTCATGCCATTGGTGCATCAATGACACGGACATGGAACCCCCATGCCTAGTGATAGCTCGGGTCTCAAACTGACAGGTCAAGGCAAGGTCATATCATATCAAAGTCAATAGTAAAAGTTCTTAATCAAAGTCCATAGCAAAAGTTCATAATCAAAGATGCATATCAAAGGTTCATAATCAGAAGATTCATAATCAGAAGGTTCACATCAAACAGTTCATATAGGAGATTCAATCAAAGGGAGCATAGCAAAGTTGTAGGGAAGCCCTAGTAAGAAGGCTCAGAGCAAAGGATAATAGTTCAAAACCAATATCGAAAGATGTAACGAATCATGAGAAACCCCTACTGAAAAGGGATAGAATATCTGTACCTTAACGCCAATGAAAAGGAAGCAAACGAATAAGTGAACACGAAGACACAACGTCACGCCTCCTTCAACGAATCTACACGGATTACGATTTGTTTAATACTTATTAGCTCATTTATCGTCATAATGGATTAATCGTATTAATATTTTTAGAGTTATAAGCGTATACTCATTTTTAGTAATGGACCGAAATAAATACTTTAGGGTAATAATCATTAATTAGTCAAACTTAAGGGTTACAAATGATAAATGGTAGACTTAAAGGTTTAATATGATAATCAATCTATTTGAGGGCTTTACATGATCATAATTCCAAGTATAAGGTTTACTTGGTAGATATCTCAAAGTGTAAGGTTATATCGTAATTAAACTTAAAGTATTATGTTATTTGCTAAAATTTCCATGTATGTTAAAAGTAAAGGACATATGTTCACATACATGATCGACCATGTTTAAGCTTGCTCATGATTCAAATGACTAACATTAACGACTAAGTAAACACGTATTATGATTGAACCCCGACTCAACTATCCCATCACGCTTTCAAAATACAAAAATGACTCGACCGTTATATCCGCGATCACCCTCAAACATACCCCACGAGACCATGCTTGTACTCTTTTTAGAAAAAATGAACATCCTTTTTGATCCAGTATGAACACATTTGATGACCAAGTTAGATGTTTAAAAATTCTACATACGTTCACACCATAAGATAGTAACCATAACCATTCGCATGACTTAACGAGACTCTCATGATTTCATGCAGCGAATAGTTATACATGATTACATCCCTTAACGAGGCATGAGTACATGACTAGCAAAATAATAAGATTATCACGTTTTAAATAAGTCCTACAACTTTTTATATATGTCCATTTATAAGAATAAAAAAAAAAACTCAGATTACCAATGCATGGCTTCTAGCCATTCGCAAACCATGATCACATTATTTTTAATTTCAGATTCATGCACGTTAGTTTATTATTCTATGTAACCTTTAATGTTTATCATCTTATGTGAGATTGGCATTTGATTTACATGCATTTGTATGGAGATGCATCACACAAAATAAGAAGAATCGAAAAGAGATTCGTGATGCAATTACCCTTGTGTGGACGATTGGAAGGAAGACACGAAGCACTAAATGGGTTCGAAACCAACAGCACCTCACGAACCTTGTGACCCACGATCAAACAGCCCTTCGATCTAGTACTTACGACCCAAGAACCATGATCACAACAGCCTCTTCCTTGAATTTGAACCCCACGACCAGCCTCCTTGAACCAAGGGCTACGATCAGCCCTCTGTGAGCCATAAGTCGTTACCACAGCAGCACCATCACGTCCCTTTCTTGCCTTGTTGTCGAATGGAAAAGGAAAAAAAACTAGGTGCCGTCACTTTTACCAATTAGGGTTTTATGTGCTTTCTTTTGGAATGTAAAATAGGTAAATAAATGAAACGTAAATGGGAAGATGGAGAGGAATTGGCTGAATTTTAGGAAGTAAATGGGAGGTTAAGATCTGCGAAAATAAGGTTTGGGGGATTTAAAGACTAAATTAATTTTGTTCAATCTACCATATTTACTTGTGCTGCTAGTTTTATTTTAGTGTTAATGTTTTTGTAAACTTGTACATAACATGGTCCGAGTAACTTACATACGTGTGATATGAATATTAGACGAAAGTTTTAAGTCTATCTTGTTTATCTTGCATAATTTAATTATTCATGAGTTAGGTTAGAAACGTAGTTAATGAGATTGACGTATAATACGTATTTTACAAATATTAATTGTGAGGGGTAGAATGGTCTTTTCACAAGTTAACGATTTTAGGGTTTTACAATTAAAGAGTTTCAATGATCAAGTCTTCCAAGACATATCTGTCATAGAATTTAACAATCTTCCCTTTTGTGTTCTTCCACAGAATTATGTCAGCATTATTAGTATCAATGACAGGAACTGGATGTCAAACAATGGTAGGTTTCCTTGAGAACCATTCAATAGGCCACTTCCAATTGCCATAAGTGATATAGAAATAAAAAAGCTCATTACAAACTTTCTAAACCACTAACTGAACACTTATGAGCGATACTGTATAATCAAAAAAATTGGCAATTTTTATTGATTACGACATACACATGTGCATAACATGCATCAGTATGAAACACATGCATTACATCTTCAAAAGAAAGTAGCAGTTAACTCACACTCATCCAAACAACCCTATAAACCTCAGCAAACACCCATTTCCATTATCTGATGGCCAGGCATCCAACCTGCATCAATATGAAGTTTAACACCTGATTGGATTCTTAATCCACAAACAATCTTTCTGTTCGATAATCTTCGACGTACCTAATCAATACACTTTATACAATTATGTTTAGCCACCAAATTACGGGTCACTGGTTTTTTAGAGCGTCATGTATGTTTAGGAGTTGAGGTGAATCGGCTCTAAACCCTCAACAAAAACCATAACACTCGATAAACACAACGTCCGGGAACTAAAACTTGCTGGCCGAAGGACAGCGGTACCGATTAGTCGGAAAAGTAACGGTGGAAAAGGTCGAACAAGTTGTGTCACGAATAGGTTCATGTTGACCCACACATTTTGCCCATCTTTTAAAAACATTATACTATTGTTAGTGCAATAATTAAGACACAAAAACTTATAGCTAGTTTTAACCCATATGACCTGCCTCATTCGACCAGTTTCATGTTTGAGATAAACCACAATCTAATCAACACAATTACATAGCTGCTACTTTTAACTTAAGTAATGAACTCAAAAGAAAGATTACAAAATTTGGGTAACTATAGTTATAGGCCTCTTGGGCCATACATTTTACGGTCTAAAAATCACAGTTTAAATTATGTATGAGATACTTTTATTCTGATAGAGCCTACCATGGTGCACCAACTACCTACTTAAAAATGTTTTCATAAGTTTCAACTTTGTGTCTCAAAGAATCCAAAACATTCGCACACTTCTTTGCAGATTCTTTCAGCGCCTTAAGTTTTTATTCAACTTTGGCATCTCACTTTCAACACCTTCCAGCTCGCATTTTGACTTTGCATAGCTCTGTATATCTGGTTTCGCTTCTGATTCAAATAAGAAAGTCGCAAGTAGATGTTTCTTATCCCTTACAAACCCAACCTTCATACCCAATAGTTCAAAAGCCTTTAAAATACTATCCAACTTATCAAGCTCTTCCTTAGTAGTGGTGAGCTTGGTGTTCTTGATCTTAGCAGCTATGCTAACAGTCTCACCAATCATACCTACCACCAACTTAGTACACGAGGCCTTGGTATGCCATCATGAAGAAATTGCTTCTTCGAAAGCATAGCCTATAGTAGCTTGATCTCGTGTCCTCTGAAAGCTCATTATCAATGTCGAGACCTCCGTATATAATCTTGAAGTCAATGAAAGTTTTTACATCTTTGAATGTGGGGTTTAAGGGTCTCGAATATTCTAAAACTCTTGAATTTCTAATGCGAGATGTTCGGGCTTCTTAGGAACCACAGTTAAAAAAAGAGACTCTGTGTGTTCACGTCTCTTTGGCTTTGAAGTTGATGCAACTGTTTCCATAAAAAATTATTTTCAAAGAATTAATAAATGTTAGAGTTAATTACATTTTTGGTCCTTGTGGTTTGGCCAAATTGCAGGTTTGGTCTCCAAAACTTTGAAAGTGCAACGATAATCCCCATTTTGAAGTTTGGGTTGCATTTTTGGTCCTTATTGGTGTGAAATGACCAAATTACCCTTGTCTTTTTCCAGAAGAAGACAAAGGGTATTTTAGTCATTTAACTTTATCCAGGGACCAAAAATGCAATCCAAACTTCAAAATGGGGACTATCGCTGCACTTTCAAAGTTTTGGGGACCAAACCTGCAATTTGGCCAAACCACAAGGACCAAAAATGCAATTAACTCTAAATGTTATGTAAGAAATTGGTAACAGAAAATTCAAATTACTTACCTAAAGCCATTTGTTCTGCTTGTGCTTCTACATTCATAAGGCTCAGAGAACCATCTACCTCATTCCCATTATTAGCCTTGATGATGTAAACCTACGAACGTAAGATTAATAGTTAAACAAGCATGCTAATATTGTTTCTGTTATTAATCTCTTATTTATATCTATACTACATATAACGGACGTACAATCCAATTAAGCATTATAACAGATAAAGCATCTAAGTCAACCAAGACATGTAAAGAAAATAATATTAAACTTGAATACATATAGTCAATGCTTGTACACTTTTATGAATATTTTGTTAAAAACTACATGTATATTAAAACATGGTTTGGTTCGGGTAACTTCGGATATTTGAAAAGAAAAACCGACATCAAACAGTGATAAGAAGGTTTTTCAGGTTCGGGTTGTTTCAGTTTTGGTTTCTTGGCAATCGTTTTTTGCGGTTTCGAATTGAGCGGGTGGGCTAGGTTTGGCGGTTTCACAGATTTTTTTAACACCCCTATCCATAACTTTATATAAATCAAATAGTCACGAAAAAATATTGCTCACTAAAATATTTATTATCACAACTGTATAATGAAAAACATTGTCACTGATTAAAGAGTTGAAATATGCGACATGAAATCTTGACATACGTAAGTCTTTTGTTACAAAAAACGTAATAAATTAAAAAACGTGGTCGGGGTACCCACCACCGCAACTCGCGGGTACCCTGCTAGTAAATAAATATGTATGAAGAGATATGCCACCTTAAACTTTGCCGGTTCGACTAATTGAAAAATCAGCACATCTCCTTCAACCAAGTTATGTTCTCGTACAAAAAATTTCCAGCCTGCACTAATCCGAAAGTTGTATGTAAAGTATCTCACTCCCCATTGCTCTCTGTTTTCATCTTCAAGCACAAAATGGACATCGTTTTGTAAATCTTTAGGTAAAACTTTTTGTAAATGAGACTCGCAGAAATTTTTTGGAAGGCACTGCAAACCAAAAAGGGGTGGTATCTTGTTATGTCATGTTTCTGTAGCTTAAATCAGTAGTGAACAGTTGAATAAAAGGCTTTACCATCACAAAGCCAGAGGTTACGTGCGATCTAAGCATCATTTTATAACAACTAGGAAACTCGCTTCCTAGTCTAGACTGAAACTCCTTTGCTTCCTTCACTGCAAGAGACCCTTTTTTCTGCAAACTGTATGAAACATATGATCATTATTTTCATGACACTTAGATAACAAGATACAAAAACTAGAAAGCCAGACTGACCTCAAAGAGGGATGACTAGAAGGATCGCTTCCAACCTGTTGATGAAAACCAAAAACGGCACTTTTCAATATATAAAACGTTTTGATATAACTACCAAAATGGGACAAAAAAAAAAGTATAGTTATCAAAACTAGTCTTTTAAAAAACAGTAGCTCGCCATTTATTTTTCTTCAACCCAATGGAGAACCATAAGTCAAAAACCAGAAAGCATATGATGTGTATTCAATGCTAAACAAACATACAGATAAGGAATTTGTGTTCAACATAAATCGAGATAGGTATGAAGTGGCACATTATTTATTCCATACATTAATAGCATACAAATCTTTTCCATTTTACCCAAATAATTATCCAATCTAACTGACCTACTCTTCAATTCAGTTTAAAAACAGATCCTAAAACCTTCACAAATAGATCGTAGCTAAATCAGACTAAATAATACATCAAATACAGTGTTGTTCCAAATTGGCAACAAGATCCGTAACAATTGAAGAGATAAATTTAGGTCACAAATTCTTACGATCTTAATCGGTACAGGCTGATCTTCCTCTAGCACATTGAACCTGCTCAGATTCAAGTTTCTCGGCATAATTTGTGACAAAAAAACCATCAAGTGTTAGCAAGCATATACATTGATAAATTTATTATAAACATGTAATGAAAAGAGATCAGAGTTACCGATGAAGGATCAGAGATAGTACGAGGCTGGGAATGAGAAGTTTCAGCAGAATTGGGGTTTTCAGTGTCAACTTTGAAGATCGGCGCCGCCATATCTAGGGTTTTTTATCGGAGAAACGGAAAGAATAGAGAGAGATGAAATGTAGTTGGCAAAATAGGGGAGAGGTGATATTTAAGAGCATAAAATTGTCCAAAAAGCTCCTTCCACGTGTTACTTTCTTATTATACGATATTTTATTCAGTGTTGTCCATTACAAAATATGGTATTTAACATTTTATTTAAATATATTTCTATGGCATGCTCCCGGTATCTTTGTATGGAGAGGAAGGGAAGGAAACAAAAAAAATTTGTTCCCAAGTTTTATTTTCTCAAGAAAAAGGGTAGGGAGCACAAGGAACTTTAAACAACTTTTTTCTCCAAACTTTCTTTGCCAAGAGTAGAGTATTTGGAGATAAAAGAAACGAAGTGCTAAATATATTTTAGATGTATGACTAAATACGATTCATCTATACTTCTACACTATATGCAGCAATGAGGTTATGGACCCCATCCAGATTTAATGATAGAGAGAACCACAAGCCTCCAATTCGAAAATTCTCGAATTTTCCTTCCCAAAACTCTCAAAACACACTCTCCTTCTCAAAACTATCACAGGACTATATTCTCTCCGGCTCTCCCTTCTCAAAACTATCATAACTAAAAACAGGACTATACTCTCTCCATCATTGGGAAATCAAAGAATATACGTTTTTTTAACCATCATAGTTGTATCGCATTAATCGCATATGTATCACCTTTGTCTTCTCTTTTCAATACCACCACATATCGTTCAAATAATTTTAGTTTAAGCAATTATATTTTGAGTTAAAGACTTATTTGTGAAATTTACATCTTTCTTTCCATTATTCTTTAACTCAAGAATAGAAATGACATTACACGGGAACTTTACACGGCAACTTAATAAATTGGGGGTGTAGGTTGACACATTTCGGCATATGAGTCAATCATAAGTAAAGGATATAAAATTACCATCTAGAAATAGCTTTTAACTTGTGACAGAGGATAGGACTATATAGATGCAACCAATGCGATGGTTGATCTATATCCGCTTATGATGCAACATTTGATCTATATCCGCTATTGGTTCTTATGAGTGCTCCCTTTTCTTTCTTTTTTTAAAGTAAGGAACTTCCAAATTAGCGATTTAGCATATTTAGTTTGAGTTCTATTATCCTTCAAGCTCATAAGCTATCTGATTTCTTGTTAAGACAAAACTCTGTTCTTAAGCCATGTAATCTTTTAAGACTAGTTGTTTCAACAATGAGTGTGGTAACACACTTGATGGTGTAACACCTGTATTATGTATGTAAGTTAATGCATTCAAAGATGTGATGTTCAGGATCACTAAATAATTTTGCCAATGTTGTATCAGCTTTCCATGAGTTATTAGCAAGTGTTTACCTTTTAAGAATATTTATAAGAATCTTGGTGTTATTTACTGACTTATGAAACAGTATGTCTTCACTAAACTTGATAGATCAGTTGACGATGGATTTGTTATGCATGGTTTGTCCATAGTCTCACTACTTTTTTCATTGGTCGCTAGTTAAATAACGAAGAGCCAAAATATGGTTAATACTCCACTTGTTCAATCAAAGTAAGTTTTCAATCGGCTAAATTTCCCCTTTCATTTCTTTAATTAATCATATGTTTATGTTACAAAAGAAAACATAAATGTTAACGGAAAGAATTTATGGTTATTGATTAAGTGGAGAATAAACCATATTTCACCAGTGACCAAACTACCCCTCTACCACTTCCATTTTCAATGAGACAATGCAGAGAAACCCCAAGGTAAGAGAGAGTGAAACTATAAGAAAACCTTACAAAGCAAATCTAAAAGATCCCATCAAGTACTCTATTCATATCATAGTTAAACCTTACAAGGCACATCTCCAATAATTGTTGCATAAATCAGTATACTGACAAAGATCTATTAACATAAAAACTATAAAAATGAGTACACTTGTCAATAACTTACCTGGATACAGCATTTGATGATCGTGAATCAACACCAAATGTATTAAAATGCATAAATCAGATACATAGTATTACCCTACAAATTGTGTTACTACACTAACTAGTTGAACAACTATCATAAGATCAGACGGGTTGACAATAAGGCAGAGGGGTCTTGGATGGGTGTGCAACAGGTGCCGTCGCACAGGGCCTCTACTTAAACGGGGCCACATTTCTATTAGTTTTGCATATAAGTATGCATAAATCAAACATATATGATTCATATAGTTCAAGTTTATATGCAATTTTTCTTTGGGTTACCAGTGTAATAGGGTCACTTTATTGTTATTGTCTAGGCCCACTAAAAAGTATGAGACAATAAGGTTTTTGTGATTAAGTTAATAATAACTTGTGGTTGAGCTTAAAGGGTGATAGAACTTACCCGCGTCTATTGCAACTAAAAAAGACATTAACAAAAAATGTAACTCGCACATTATTAATTGAAGATGCATCGAACTAACTCCATCTCAAAAACGGCTCTCAACACGGTTCAATTATGACCGGGAAAAGCTCTCTTGAGCGTCAGGGTCACAATCGGAAACCCACAAAGAATTGTGGCCGCGTTCAACAACATGAGTACCACAGCACCCGCCTAAGTCAAGGTCACCGAGTTCCTATAAACAAATCAGCATTCTAATTCTACAAATTAACTAATATGATAAATAATCCAAACTCAAAGCCCTTGCGGGTTGTTCGGTATTGCTTACAAACAGCTTATATGCATTAAACGTTTCGATACAACATTTAAGTCTGTTTAAGATTAAAACTATCCACTTATCATAAGCCCATATTTTCAGGCTTATTTTCTCTCTTATGAGCTTATTGTTATTTAAAGATATAAAATTAGTTGAGAGACTGGAAAAATATGCTGAAAAAGAAGCTAGAATATATGGCTCATGAAATATGAGCCGAAATGATATAAGCTCCCATTAAATGAAAGTATTAATAAAATTATGCAAACATAAAAGTAACAAATTGTGAGAAATGATACCTGAGTTGAAGATGTGGGTCAATTGATTTGGGGATTTTCAATTCATCCGCCATTTGAAGATCGGAACTTCCTTCTTCGTCGATTGGACCTGTCGTCATTTGGTGGAAGAAGGAAAGAAAAAAAAAACGGTTTGAATTCTTCAAGGAAAACGGAATTCTTTCTCTTTTTCTCTCATTTTGTGGGAATGATTTACAAAATTATACCCTTTTTTTTCTTTTTTCCCGGTTTTTGACATGTTTTCAATTATTTTCAATCATAATCTCTTTTTTTTTCTTTCTTACTTTCCATAATTTTGTTGCCAAATCATTATATGAATATACAAATTAGTTGTCAAATTATTCTGTAAATATAGTTTTAGAGGGGTGGGTGTGGTGATGGAGCATAACATCTTCATGATTGTCACTTCAGCGTCACATCAGCATAACAAATTTCCACAACTAACCACAACAAACTCTCTCTCCCTCATAACAAACCTCAACCTCTTTATTTGTGAGCAACCACTATCACTTTATTTTTTTTATTCAATTTTCTAAATAAACTAAATTCATTTCATTAAAAATAAAAATACAATACATAACATCATAAAAAAAAAAAAAAAAAAAAAAAAACATACTAATAAAACGATCGAAAAAAAAACCGACGGGTAAAAAAAATACAACACATACTAATAATAAGAAACCTAGTCATCTCTTTCGTGATATTTCTTGACTAGTCGTTCTCGCCTCTTTCGGATGATCTCGCTTTTACGGGTCGATTCAAATTCGGATCTATCATCAAAACTCCATCTCGATCTTACGTTGGATAGCTTTTCCTTCTCCCGCCCGCCTCGTAACAAGCCCTTTGAGCGTCGGCTTTTTGAGCATATATTTCGGATATATGTCCCGAAAAAGTACTCGATTGACTCCCACCGGAGCTCGCAGCTCTCGACGTTGAAGTCGACTTTTGTTTCTTTGCGGCTTGTTTGCCGCCATCTCTTTCAGGACCAGCTCGTCTGTCCTGGCCGAATATATCCTCGAGACATGTAATGTCAATGGGATCTTCGGCATCCCACTTCGGGTAATTTTTCAAAATCTCCCAACATTTTTCATACACGAACTCCTTCCCACCATAACGTTGCGCAAAGCTAACTTTCACTTTCTCGACATGATCGTGGTCATTTTCACCACTTCGACGCTGCAGATGTTTGTAAATAGCGTTGAACTTCTGGCAATCACCGTTAATCCTCGACCATTTACCAGTTATCATATTTTTGCCACGCTGGTCATTGGTGGTCTGAGCATTGAACATGTCGAGAATGTCGTTCCAAAAGAAATCTTCGGAACGGTCATTTCCCATATCTCGATCTTGGGAAATTTCTATCCAACATTGCGCAAGTAACCTTTCTTCAGACTTGCTCCACTTCCTCCTGTCTGCCTGGGCTATGACTTCCACATTTTCGCCGTCGTCGCATCCAAATCCACAACTTGTTTTTTGCTTCGTTTTTCCCCTACCTTTGGCCGGTTCACGTGGTTTTGGAACTTTGAATTGTTAATCGGACGGTTGTGATTCCATTTGGGGAAACTGTGGAGGTTGTGACGGGTTAAAAAACTGTGGAGGTTGTGACGGGTTAAAAAACTGTGGTGATTGAAATCGGGCGGGGTAAGTTGCGAATCCTTGTTGAAACGCATATTGTTGGTTAAGAAAAAATTCTTGTAGAGACTGGTTGGAATTTTGCGAGGAGGGGGTAGACGGGTTTGAAGAACCCCCGTATTGTGGTGGGTTTGAGTTAAGTAAGTTTGTGAAATACCCTCCGTCATTTGGGTTTTGAGACATTGTGAGATTTTTTTTTTGAATAAAGATAGAGAGAGTTGAGGAAGATGGAGGAGATGAAAATGATAAAAATGGTGGATATGATATGTTATTTATAGGGGTGGTGAGGTTTTTTTTTTAAAAAAAAAAGAAAAAAAAAGTATCCGTTATTAAAACGGATATATTTAGAAAATCAAATATATCCGTTTCTTTTGTCAGACACTCTCTTCGTCGTCACCACGGCGGTGGATCCAACGGTGAGCCACGGCGAAGGCCCCCGGTGTGGCGGCGGCCCACGACAAAGTGCCACATAGGCTCACGGCGAGCCACGAAATTACCATACCCTACGCTCTTATAAACTTTTTGTAAATATACCATTTCTTGTTTTATAAAAAAAAAATTAAACGAACAAAAACACTTAGAGTTGTTTTTAACAATTAATTACCCAAATTTATATTTATCTATACTACATATAATAACTTAATAAGTGTATAGTCAAACATTGAAAAGTGAGATCTTGAAAGTCAAATATGAGAGAAATGCACAATATAATTAATACTCTTATTAAAACACTCAATTACTTAAAAATAAAATAAGTTATTCACATTGTACAACCAAATAAAAGTATATATACCAAATTAAAAACAACTAATTTAAACACCCCTTTATTAAAAAGTACAATAAAATTTGCACAATGTACAATTTAAACAATGTGCAACATGCAGGTTCGCATCTGCAAGACATTTCTTCAGATTTGACACATAAAACGTGTCGTGAATACTTAGTTCTTGGGATAACCTCAAGTGATGTGCCACGAGACAAATTCGTTCAATGATTTCGAATGGTACAACGTATCTCGGTGCAAGTTTACTCCTTTTTCCGAATCGTACAACAACCTTTGATTCAATCGTTTTCGTACACAAGATATTTTTCCGAAGAAATACAAAGGTATGTATTTCCCGGGTCGTTTTCTCAACGAGGGATGAATGGAGTAAACAACTCACGTCGCGACTCGGGATTCGAATGAGAAATAAGGAATTTTGGGTTTTCTAATCTACAAGGCAAGGAAATATAAAGGAAAGCAATTATAACAACTAAATCTATGATTTAAATAAGGGAAACAACTAATTACGAAGATTTAAACTAAAAACGCATAAAACGTAATTAAAGCAACGCTAATTAAATGCAACTATGCTAATTTAAACCCGTAAAAATGAACTTCTATTTTTCTACAGCTAAGAATGATATTTGAAAATTATTTAAAATTTAAAACTAATTTTTTTGGTTTTTCTTGATTTATTATGATTTAATAACTAATTTAAGACATTTAAAATAGACTTGAAATACTAGAAATTAGGAAAATAAGCTAGAAAATTACAAAACTATTTTTCAAAAATCTTAAATGACTAAAAAGAATTTTCAGAACTGGAATCACATTTTTTGACTTTTTACGAATTTATTATGAATATAATACTAGTTAAAACTAATTAAAATGCTAGAAAATCTATTTTAACTAAGAAAATTCAAGAAAAATACTTTTTATGACTTTTTGAATATTCTAAAACTAAGAAAATTGAAATTTTATTTTTCTGAGCTTTTTCTAATTTATTAGGATTAAATGCTATTTAAAAATGCTAGAAAATGACCTAAAATGCAGAAAAATAGCAAATGAACAGTAAAAATTATGAAAACTTCCAGATTACTATAAAATAATATAGAGAACTAGGGAAAAATAACAGAAACCAATTTGGAGTACAAGAACTATGATTTGGACACACTACTAGAATGAATAAGCACTTGAAAATAAGCAAGAAGCAACAATAAGCTACACAAAGCTACCATAAGCTAAAACTACCCTATTCTAACTGAAACTAAGCTATTGCAGCTGATGGGGAGCCAAGAAACACAAGCAGAAAGGAATTAAGCTACAAAACCATAATATGCCAAACAGCCCTTAAGGGGCAACTTTGAGCACTAAAATAAGCTATCTAGAAAAATCACAAAAATAAGCAAAAATGGCCATGATGTCCACAACCAACCAAAGTGCTTAAGTCTAAAATTTCAGCTTAATAGGACTAACGATGAAGAAATTAAAATTCAACAACTAAAGGTGGTTGGGACTTAAGTGGAACTGATGCAGACAAGGAAATGGTTCTGAGGGAGGGTATTTGCAGGCTTACAAACAGCTTCTAAATGAGCACTAGGAAGAAAATGAAGGTAAATCAGATGATCTAAGTACTATAGGCTACTAGAAGAATCAAAAATAAAACCTAAACACCTAAAGGATCAGCAGATAAGCTGCTCTAGATTAAGCCATTGGGACAGAAATGAGTAGTGCAGCAAAACAGGAACTAAGGCAACCTTGAGTGACTATGAGACTAATTTGAAGCAAGCTAAAAGCATCTAAAGGGCAAATAAGCTAAAATCAGATGATCCTAGATGCACTAACAACCAATTTAAAGAAACTTTAAAGCATTGAAGATCCTAGAAATCTCTATATGAAACTGACTGTTTAGACAGAAATCAAAGAGATAAAACAGAATTTGAGAAAATCTAAATACTCTTAAAGTGAATTTGAGAATTGAAAACCTTAATTGACTATGCCATAAAAACAGTTTCAGACTCTTGGAACTCAGAATTAAGTAAAGGAAACATCAAATCTTTACCAATATGCTAATACCAAACACTCCTTTAAACTTACAAAAATGCATTTAGAATATAAAAACTAGATAAATTCTAATTAAAACTGACTTAGAATCTGTAAAACATCCTTTAACTCAACAACTTAATAGATTGAAATCAGAGATTACTCCAAAATTGATTTGACTCTAAAGTTGACTTTATTTGACTTTCATGAGTTTTATGAATCTTGAAAATAAGTGAACAAATAAAATCGACAATGATCTTAAACTAGAACATTAAGCAAATTAAGCAAATGAGAATAAGTAATAAGCGGTTGAAATAAGCGAATCGAAAATAAGCAGTTTAACAAAAAGACAAAAGTGAAATTATCTAAAACAGAATGTGATATAACTAGAACAAAGCTGAATTACAAATTTCAATAAACCAATAAGCTAAGCTATTTAATCCTTAAGCTAAAGCTAATCTATATTCTACTCCTAATTTCATAATAATCGAATCTGTGAGATGAAAGGGCTTTTTATAGCCACGGATGAGACTTGGGATTCTTCTGGAACTCTCATTCTTTACCATTGATCTTCAAAACTTGTCAACAAATCAAATTAGAGCCATAAGATCAGAAGTGTGATGTGGCTGCTCCAATGAGAGCTCTCCAATCTGCCACGCTGGCTATCCACTGCGTCACACCCTCTGACACGTTGTCAGAGGGCTTCTAGAAGCTTACTTAAGTATGGGTAAAAGTGACTTGATCAAGGTAAATGGAGTGATAGTGGTTAAACTGTGAAACCATGGAGAAAAAGGCGCGTTTGGTTCTGGTTGTATTTTTTTTATTTTATTTTGACTTGGGTGTGTGGGTTGCTTTGACCGTGGGGTTAATAACAGGGATTGATCGGGTATTACGTTGGAAATGGGTGGATTATGATGGACCGGGTTTGGTTTGGCTGGGCTTGGACTTTGGGATTAAAAATGGGCTAGGGGTTTCTATTAGGATATTTAGGATTGGCTTTATTTTTGATATCCAAATTTATAACAAGGACCATTCATTTGATTTCGCATTTATTAAGTACTAATCGTGCAACTCGAGAAAGTTAAGGGTGATTTGTGTAATTTGGTAAAATGAAGGGTAAAATGAAAAACTACCAAGACATGATCCATAACTTCGTATTTTGCACTTTTGAGCTTCAAATCCAATAAATAGTATCCCCGGCATCGGCTTTTGCGCTCTTCTTTCTCTCGTGCTCGGTTTTTCTTCGGTTTTGGCTTCTTTTTGTCTGATTTGTTATATCCGTACCTGCACAAGCAAAAACTCAAGAAACACGCAAATATTAAGCATTAATGGCTCTTTCTTGGTTATTATGGGTCTATTTTGATGATGAAAAAGTATGTGTTTTAGCACATACCAAAATACCCCAGACGAGACCATTGTCGTGTCCTCACGCAATGCAATCAACTCACGCTTCTAAAACCAAGGATTTCAATCTCTTTCTACTAAACCTATGAAGAAGTAGCAAAGATTCCTCAAAAGAGATTAAGAAAGCCTTAATTCTAAAACGCCTGCTTACCTTTTAATTCACATATAGATATTAAGATTAAGCACATTCGGTTATGAGTGACGGTTTGTTGAACTTTCATGTCGATCAATAACTCCAACATTTTTCAAACGACACGTTAGGATCACGGAGTAAGAAACACAACACAGCGTGAAGTGACCATACGGATAGAATACATCGTCCCTGATTTTTCACAAGTCCCAAACTAAGCGTAAAATCGAAATCATTGTTAAATATGATTCTAGATGCTAACACTACCCATGGAAGTTACTTGTGTAATTACCTTTTGCTCCCATTTTCCTATTTTCCTCTAAATTATTTTATTTTTGTGAGAAATGAATTTCTTCAAATTTCTCGTTTCGATAACTTTTATTCTGATAAAGATATGAAGCTAAGTCGATAATTAGTTATCCATCTTCTCTCAAGAACCATTGTTCCAAAAATGAGGTCCACATCAAGGAATTTTTATTCACTTATACTTTTGACTTTTTTCATCATTTTATTTATTTATTTATTTTTTATTTTTATTTTTTTTTTGAAACTTATACTTTTTATTTATATGAGCTATGAACTACGGAGCTTCACGGGTAATTCCAAGACTATAGGCTTCATGAAATGAGGATCCCGTGGCTAGGCTAAGACCTCACTCAATCCGGCTAAAGATCCAAGGGTCCGATCTCGACACCGACTCATAACTTTACTTGTTACTTTTCACTTATCATCGATTGCTTATTTATTACGGATCCTTGATGTGTACCCAATTTTAAAACAAAGATTCTTTTAAAAGATAAAGAACTAACTATCGCCAAAACTCAACATCTCTAATTATTGTTTAATGATATGGGGTGAAACAATTTTGTGGGAACAAAAAGCCATAAGTACCTTCATGGGCTCTAAAGAGAACCATCTACTCCATGCTTAGCATCTAAACTCATAAGTAACTCTATCATTTCTCGATCTCCGCAAATTTAAAATCCCAAATAATGAGATCCGCGGATGCTTAGCCGATAATTTTAGATTATCTATGGTTAAGGGAACAAGCTAGGGCTCAACACGCCCGGTCAAGTCAGAATTCTATTCCTACTCTCACCAGCGGAAAGTCAACAAGGTGTCAAAACATATATAAACTTAGCAAATGCTTTGTCAAATAATCTCAAGTCTCGCATTTTTAAAGTCACTTATTAGAAACTCGCAAATTCTTGTTTAAGCTTCGGATATAAAATCACTTAGGGAGACTTGCAAATTCTTGGCCTTTTGAGCTAGAATCGCATTTTATAGCCTCTTGTCTAAGCAATTAGCAAAGGCTTTGTCAAGAAAAACGCATATTTAAAGAAACTTCTAAGAGACTAGCAAGAACTTTTTGATCATAAAACTAGCAAAAGCTTACAAAAATTTTAAATTTTTCTCATTTTTGCACAATTTTTTATTTCTTAAGGAAAAACGAGGTTGCGAGAGTATACGACGAAAAACAAGCAAGTGCGGTCAAATCAAATCGAAGATTACCCTACCCCAGACTAGAACGAAACATTGTCCTCAATGTTTAAAGCAAGGGTATCACGAAAATCTAAAAGCCGTTTATTAAGTATGCTAGAAGATAAACGTTAGTCAATAAGATTAGGATATCGGATTTCCATCAACATCGAACATGAAACTCGAGTGGAGAAAAGACAAACTTCGAGCACTAGAGTCTTCATATCGGGAACATCCTACACAACATCACAAACAACCAAACACGAGAAATCGAAGAGGCTAACCCCTTCACGTCACTTATTAGAGAAAATAGAAAGAAGATAGAAACGCTTGTTTTGTTATCGAGTCGTTAGCTTGACCCGCCCCGAATTCGTTTGTCCTTGGGGAAGCAAGTGGAAAAAATAATCTCCATCGGACTTTCATTCAAGAGGTTTGGATAAACATTGAAACATAAGAAAGTTCCACTCCGATGAGATACCCACGGTTTTTTTAAAAAGGAAAAGCAGTGATACCGGGGTCAAAGATGGTATCCTCACTCCCGCAAGAATGAAGAAGAGGAGAAATCACATTATATGAAAGAAATGGAATAAAGATTTTGATAATGATAAGGATCCATTCTTCATCTTCAAAAGCAAATTCCTTAATCTGATATTGAACATTTAAGCTCGTAGGGTGATTTTCAACAAAAATATCGAGAGGAAGAGGCGGGGTGATGTCATCAATAACGAAACTCTTTTTAGAGAGTTGCTCTTCTCCCAAACTAAAATCTTCCTCAAGATCAAAATAGACACGATCATATTCTGGAGGAGATATGAAATGAGAGAGTTCACCGGAGAACTCCTCGAGATAATCATCATTAATCTTTCGCGACGGCTTATTTAACGGATCTTCATTCAACAAACTTTCAATCTCTCTTAAATCGGCTTCAAAATCAAATTCATCGTCCTTACTTCCCGGTGGAAGAGGATCGATGCGAGCGAGTTCATCGGCGAACTCCTCGAGAAGTAAATCAAGAGACGAAACCTTGAGCTCGGGCTCCGGAGGATTTTCTTTAGACGGCTCTACTTCTTTAATTTCTTCAAGCGAGACGAACGGAGGTGTGATTTGTGCGGTACTTTGTGGGCTTGGAATTTGCACCTTTTCCATTATGGTCTCCGTGTCGGACTCATCACTTTCCTCGTCAAAGATTTGATTGTCAAAAATTGAGAGTACATTCAGAATCGAATTCAAACAAAGGATTTGTGAAGGTCATTTTGAAAGTTTCTGAAATCGAATCGAGAAGTGTCTCAGATACCCTTGAGATTGGAACAAGGTCATCAACATTCTTAAGAGGAGTGCATTCGACTTCCTCATCCCCCATTGACAAGGTATCCGAATGTTCGTTAATGAGCGGATCGATCTTTACGTTCTTTTCTTCAAACGGTTCATCGTCATCACTATCGTCAGAGTCGAAATAGTAAAAGGTGGAAGGATAACTTGGTCTTTGTTTACTGATATAGTTTTCTTGCTTGCCAAAGACGTCAATTTGAGCACTCATAACGGAAATTTTCTCGGAATAATGATCACATAATATAGTGGTAGAATCATAAGGAACGTCAGCATCCCACTGATAATGATGTTGCGTCATATTCTCGATCAAATCATACGCTTCTTGAGGTGTTTTCTGCATGAGATTTCCACCAGCTGCCAACATGATTTTGTCTCGATCAATCGTAGTGATACCATGATAAAAGGTTAGGATTTGATCAAGAAGCAAGATTCGATGATCGGGACATTTCTGCAATGACGTTTTGAATCTTTCCCAAGCTTCAAATACGGATTCTTTGGGTAATTGCTGAAAATTAAGAATTTCTTTTCTCAGCTGCTCCGTTTTCGAATATGGAAAGTATTTTGAAAGAAACTTGCGAAACATCTCGTCCCAAGTATGAATTGAATGTTTTTCAAGAGTATAAGACCAAGATTCGGCTTCGTAGGTTAAAGAGAAGGGGAAGAGATTCAATCGGATATCATCTTGTGAAACGCCATGTTGCTTCATGATTTGAGTGATAAATATAAACTTGTTCAAGTGCTCATTAACATCTTCGTCGTGAAATCCATGAAATTGGCAATGTTGTCGAAGAAGACGAACCATACGATTTTTCAATCTAAACTTCGTTCCCGGAACGATCGGTCCTCCTCGACCTATAAGCGATGGATGATAGAAATCCTCCATGGTCCGAGGATCATGGGGATCAAAGGGTGCGAAATCGAGCATTGTGGAGAATTAAACAATTTAGAGGATAAAGAGAAAAGAATTAAAAATTTAAGAGGAAATCGAAGATTATTTTTGGGTTTTTAAAGATACAAAACATAAAAGGAAAACAAATTTTTGAAAAGGAAAATATTTTTGGGTTTTTATAAAAGTATTATGTACAAAAGCAAACGATAACTTCACGAGGAAGGATCTTCAAAAACACACGAACCGAGACGGAATTGAAAACTCACTACATGCCCTCCCCGGCAGCGGCGCCATTTTTTGATTCAATCGTTTTCGTACACAAGATATTTTTCCGAAGAAATACAAAGGTATGTATTTCCCGGGTCGTTTTCTCAACGAGGGATGAATGGAGTAAACAACTCACGTCGCGATTCGGGATTCGAATGAGAAATAAGGAATTTTGGGTTTTCTAATCTACAAGGCAAGGAAATATAAAGGAAAGCAATTATAACAACTAAATCTATGATTTAAATAAGGGAAACAACTAATTACGAAGATTTAAACTAAAAACGCATAAAACGTAATTAAAGAAACGCTAATTAAATGCAACTACGCTAAATTAAACTCATAAAAATGAACTTCTATTTTTCTACAGCTAAGAATGATATTTGAAAATTATTTAAAATTTAAAACTAATTTTTTTGGTTTTCTTGATTTATTATGATTTAATAACTAATTTAAGACATTTAAAATAGACTTGAAATACTAGAAATTAGGAAAATAAGCTAGAAAATTACAAAACTATTTTTCAAAAATCTTAAATGACTAAAAAGAATTTTCAGAACTGGAATCACATTTTTTTGACTTTTTACGAATTTATTATGAATATAATACTAGTTAAAACTAATTAAAATGCTAGAAAATCTAGTTTAACTAAGAAAATTCAGGAAAAATACTTTTTATGACTTTTTGAATATTCTAAAACTAAGAAAATTGAAATTTTATTTTTCTGAGCTTTTTCTAATTTATTAGGATTAAATGCTATTTAAAAATGCTAGAAAATGACCTAAAATGCAGAAAAATAGCAAATGAACAGTAAAAATTATGAAAACTTCCAGATTACTATAAAATAATATAGAGAACTAGGGAAAAATAACAGAAACCAATTTGGAGTACAAGAACTATGATTTGGACACACTACTAGAATGAATAAGCACTTGAAAATAAGCAAGAAGCAACAATAAGCTACACAAAGCTACCATAAGCTAAAACTACCCTATTCTAACTGAAACTAAGCTATTGCAGCTGATGGGAGCCAAGAAACACAAGCAGAAAGGAATTAAGCTACAAAACCATAATATGCCAAACAGCCCTTAAGGGGCAACTTTGAGCACTAAAATAAGCTATCTAGAAAAATCACAAAAATAAGCAAAAATGGCCATGATGTCCACAACCAACCAAAGTGCTTAAGTCTAAAATTTCAGCTTAATAGGACTAACGATGAAGAAATTAAAATTCAACAACTAAAGGTGGTTGGGACTTAAGTGGAACTGATGCAGACAAGGAAATGGTTCTGAGGGAGGGTATTTGCAGGCTTACAAACAGCTTCTAAATGAGCACTAGGAAGAAAATGAAGGTAAATCAGATGATCTAAGTACTATAGGCTACTAGAAGAATCAAAAATAAAACCTAAACACCTAAAGGATCAGCAGATAAGCTGCTCTAGATTAAGCCATTGGGACAGAAATGAGTAGTGCAGCAAAACAGGAACTAAGGCAACCTTGAGTGACTATGAGACTAATTTGAAGCAAGCTAAAAGCATCTAAAGGGCAAATAAGCTAAAATCAGATGATCCTAGATGCACTAACAACATTAAAAACCAATTTAAACAAACTTTAAAGCATTGAAGATCCTAGAAATCTCTATATGAAACCGATGCTTAGACAAAATCAAAGAGATAAAACAGAATTTGAGAAAATCTAAATACTCTTAAAGTGAATTTGAGAATTGAAAACCTTAATTGACTATGCCATAAAAACAGTTTCAGACTCTTGGAACTCAGAATTAAGTAAAAGGAAACATCAAATCTTTACCAATATGCTAATACCAAACACTCCTTTAAACTTACAAAAATGCATTTAGAATATAAAAACTAGATAAATTCTAATTAAAACTGACTTAGAATCTGTAAAACATCCTTTAACTCAACAACTTAACAGATTGAAATCAGAGATTACTCCAAAATTGATTTGACTCTAAAGTTGACTTTATTTGACTTTCATGAGTTTTTATGAATACTGAAAATAAGTGAACAAATAAAATCTGACAATGATCTTAAACTAGAACATTAAGCAAATTAAGCAAATGAGAATAAGTAATAAGCAGTTGAAATAAGCAGAACTGAAAATAAGCAGTTTAACAAAAAAGACAAAAGTGAAATTATCTAAAACAGAATGTGATATAACTAGAACAAAGCTGAATTACAAATTTCAATAAACCAATAAGCTAAGCTATTTAATCCTTAAGCTAAAGCTAATCTATATTCTACTCCTAATTTCCTAATAATCGAATCTGTGAGATGAAAGGGCTTTTTATAGCCACGGATGAGACTTGGGATTCTTCTGGAACTCTCATTCTTTACCATTGATCTTCAAAACTTGTCAACAAATCAAATTAGAGCCATAGGATCAGAAGTGTGATGTGGCTGCTCCAATGAGAGCTCTCCAATCTGCCACGCTGGCTATCCACTGCGTCACACCCTCTGACACGTTGTCAGAGGGCTTCTAGAAGCTTACTTAAGTACGGGTAAAAGTGACTTGATCAAGGTAAATGGAGTGATAGTGGTTAAACAGTGAAACCATGGAGAAAAAGGCGCGTTTGGTTCTGGTTGTATTTATTTTATTTTATTTTGACTTGGGTGTGTGGGTTGCTTTGACCGTGGGGTTAATAATAGGGATTGACCGGGTATTACGTTGGAAATGGGTGGATTATGATGGACCGGGTTTGGTTTGGCTGGGCTTGGACTTTGGGATTAAAAATGGGCTAGGGGTTTCTATTAGGATATTTAGGATTGGATTTATTTTTGATATCCAAATTTATAACAAGGACCATTCATGTGATTTCGCATTTATTAAGTACTAATGGTGCAACTCGAGAAAGTTAAGGGTGATTTGTGTAATTTGGTAAAATGAAGGGTAAAATGAAAAACTACCAAGACATGATCCATAACTTCGTATTTTGCACTTTTGAGCTTCAAATCCAATAAATAGTATCCCCGGCATCGGCTTTTGTGCTCTTCTTTCTCTCATGCTCGGTTTTTCTTCGGTTTTGGCTTCTTTTTGTCTGATTTGTTATATCCGTACCTGCACAAGCAAAAACTCAAGAAACACGCAAATAATAAGCATTAACGGCTCTTTCTTGGTTATTATGGGTCTATTTTGATGATGAAAAAGTATGTGTTTTAGCACATACCAACCTTCCAAGGTAATACCTTAAGTAGTACCTTGTCATCGGCGTTGAATTCTAGAGGCTTGCGCCGATTATCTGCGTAGCGCTTTTGGCGATCTCTTGCTACTTTAAGCTTCTCTTTGATCTGGAAAATCTTGTCAGTAGTCTCTTGTACCATTTCCGGTCCAATAAAGTTTGTCTCTCTGACTTCTACCCACATAATGGGTGATCGACGTTTCGTTCCGCATAAAGCTTGAAATGGAGCACATTTAATGCTTGAGTGGTAACTATTGTTGTAAGAGAATTAAACTAAAGGGAGCTGCGTATCCCAGTTTCCTCTGAAATCAATAGTACATGCTCTAAGCATATCTTCCAATTTTTGGATAGTACGCTCACTCTGTCCAACAGTTTGGGGATGGTAAGTCGTACTCATATCCAACTACGTTCAAAATGCATCTTGCAGTGTCTGCCAAAATCGCGATGTGAAATGACTGTCACGATCGGATATGATAGATACAGGCACTCCGTGTCTTGCTACAATCTCTTTGATGTAGATCAGATCTAGCTTGTCCATTTTGTCTTGCTGATAGCTATGAAGTGCGTAGACTTTGTTAGTATATCCACAAGGACAGAAATTGCATCGTGCCCGCTACTAGTTCTTGGAAGTTTAGTAACAAAATCCATGGTTATCTTCTCCTATTTCCACTCGGGGATTTCCGGCTGTTGAAGCAACTCGATGGTTTCTGGTAATCAGCCTTAACCTTTGAGCAAGTCAAGCATTTGTTAGCATACATTGATATGTCCTTCTTCATTCCTGGCCACCAGTACAAGTCTTTTAAATCATAATAAATCTTATCCGCTCCTGGATGAATAGAGTACTTTGTTGTGTGGGCTTCGTTCATGATTACGATTCTCACATTGCCTGCCAATGGAACCCAAAGTCGATCAACAAAGTATAGTATTCCGTTATCCTTTCTTTCCAATTTTTTATCCATTCCTCGCAGCAGTAGAAGCTTAAATCTAGGCTTTCAGTATTTTAGCCTTGACGCCCGAATGGATCGTCAGTCTATATCTCGAACCCGTCTCGGTTTAATTCTTTCTTTTCTACTCAGTGCATCAACCACTACGTTCTCTTTTTCCTGTGTTGTAGCAAACCTCATTGTCATACTTGTTTGAAAAGTTTGATCCATCGCTCTATGGCGATATTCAACTCTTTCTAATCAAAGATGTCAAGGCTCTCATAGTCGATGTAGATAATACTCTTTGTTCCTACAATTAGTGTCTCCAGTTTTGAGAGTAAATACCACAAAGACCAGTTCTAGGTCTTACGTGGTATAATTCTTCTCATGAATTTTCAAATTACTTTCTTCCTTTGCATCAACACACATCCTAAGCCCTAACATGACGCATCACAATAAACTACGAAATCATCTGGTATGTCGGGAAGTGACATGATCGGTGCATCACACAATTTATCTTTAAACGTCTGAAAGGCCTCTTCTTGTTCATTGCCCCAATCAAACTTCTTATCCTTTGGAGTCAACAGGGTAAGAGGTTTAGCAATCTTAGAAAAGTTTTTGATAAATCGTCTATAATGTCATGTCAATCCTAAAAATGAACGGATCTCTGTCGGCATTCTTGGTGGTCTCTAGTTCTTCACGGCTTTGATCTTTCTAGGGTCCACATAAATACCATCTTCATTAACTACGTGCTGAGAAAATGCAATTCTTTTAGCCAAAATGCACACTTTGAAAACTTGGCGTACAAATTTTCTTACCAGAGCAACTCTAGAATTAACCTTAGATGTACCTCATGTTCTTCCTTGGACTTTGAGTAAATCAGAATATCGTCAATGAAAACAATGACAAATTTGTCAAAATACGGCTTGCACACGCGGTTCCTTAGATTCATGAATACCGCAGGAGCATTGGTCAATCCGAACGGTATAACTGTAAACTCGAAATGCCCGTATCTAGTTCTGAACACGTTTTAGGAATGTCAGCCTCATGCACTCTCAACTGACGATAACCAAAATGGAGATCTATCTTTGAGAAGTATTGTGCGCCCTGCAGCAGATCAAACAAGTCATCGATTCTAGGGAGGGGATAGCGGCTCTTGATAGTCAGTTTGTTCAACTCTGTATAGTCTATAGAAATTCGAAATGAACCATCTTTCTTCTTGAAAAAAAACACTAGTGCTCCCCATGGTGAAGAACTAGGTCAAATGGAACCTTTGTCTTGGAGCTCTTTGAGTTGATTACACAACTCTTGCATCTCTCAGAGGTGCCAAACGGTATTGTGATCGACAACGGGCATCGCTCCAACAAGAATGTGGGTTTATATTTTACTAACCCTTCAAAACAAGTTTAGTTAGTTTTACAAATTCAGGATATATGTTAATTCTAACAATGATCGATCTCAAACGGAATATGTTTGTACAAGTGGTGGCACTTAAATTTAATGGCGTTCGGTAGACCAAACAATCGTGGCTACTTCATCAAACCATACAGAAGGTCTGGGAAGGAGACACTAATAATTTTGCATGAAGATAATATAACATGTATTGCTTAGTTCAAGAATGGTTACATTAAAGGCGACAAGACGCTTCTCGTTCAAGCGATAACTTGGCGGATCTATTTGTTGGAAAAATATGGTCAATATGGTTTGAATGACAATTGATAGTGTCATTATGTATACTAATGTGAATTGAAGATAAAATTAATTTGTGGTTTTATCTTGATTCATGGCACATTAGTGAAATTAATTGTGACCATTTCTTGAATTAATTTGTGGTTTTATCTTGAATTATATGTGACCATTTCTCTCATATCTCTATTCCTTATAAATTGAGAGTTATTCTCTCATTTCATACACCAAGAAAAACTATTCATATCCTCTCCTTTTGTGTATCTTGACACGTTCCCTCCTAGTTTGATCAACGGGATCAGTCGGCTAGAGAGTGGGGCTATTCTTCTTCCGAGGAGACAAAGTAGTCTCTTGTACTGACCGAACCCTCAGTTCGGAAGTCTTCGTCTTTGTGTAATCGTTAGTAATAGAGGGAAGGCACATTTTGGTTCGCCTTGATAACTCGTTTGTGCTAACGAGGTTATCCGTTGTTGTTGTATCCTAGGAGATAGACGTTCATGATTCTCAAGCACCGTGGAGAGGACGAATATGTCTTAAGGAAACTGTGAGCATCACACGCCTCAACATTTTCCTTACTTGTGTTTTTTGGGTCTCAACGATTAAAAAATTTACGGTATCGTTTCTCTACACTTCATGTTTTATATTATTGTTTATTTATCTCTAATAGCAATACACGTAATATATACAACACTATTTACATAATTTGGTGGACCTATTTACTAAGACAATTCCTACCTCAACATTAGGAAATTAAACCACTAGGACTATATAACTATCAAACATATGCTTTAAGCCTCCATATTCTTTTCATTGCTGAGATTTTGACATTTTTACATGGCATTAAACCGTCAAACCTAATTACCATTAAGCGCATCACCCATTCATTCTAGAAACACTGCAAATATTAGAACTGCCACCCTATACCAAATTTGCTTGATCATCCATACTCCATAGAAAGTCATTGACATTTTTACATGGCATTAAACAGTCAAGCCTCAAATCAAAACATGGCAATTATGTCCGAATCCAATACTTTGCGCACCAAACCAACATCGCTTGATCATCCATGCTCGTCTTGAAGGTTTTGACAATTTACATGACATTAAACAATGAATCTTAGTGATAAAGTCAAGTGAATTCTTGTTAGACTTGATACGACCCATTCAGTTTAGGAACCTTTGTTTTGAACTTTAAGTTCCATAAATCTTCCACTTTTTTCGTTGCAATATAATCTTTCACAACCAACCTCATTATCTTTTATCTAACAGTAATATAAGTGATAGCACTGTATACTACATCAGTTCTTCTTTGATCTCCTCTGAAAAGACTAGCATTTCTTTTACCTGCCATATGAAGTACACCATTGCACATAGGCACAATCTTCTCAAGATGCTTCAAATAGAGTTTACACAAGGCAGATAACTTATTACATACGTAATCTCATCCCATCCATAAGCATACCGACCACAATCATCATCTTCGCAGATCCGCAACCATATTGCTTGTGAATAGCAAAGAAAAGAAAATTAAGTGAATACGAGAATCGTGCAAGAGTTTGCACAGATATATCATTGTTGCATTAAGATTCCATTTACTAGCTCGCCTCTAAGTACCCAGTGCTTTTGAAAAGCCATCCATCCAACAAATGCATCCCTGCAGTGTATGCAAGCGGCGAACCAAACCGACGTACACCGCCAAGATAAAGAGTTTCAATGATCAAGTCTTCCAAGACATATCTATCATAGAATTTAACAATCTTCCTTTTGTGTTCTTCCACGAATTATGTCGAGATTATTAGTATCAATGATGTGAACCGGATGTCAAACAATGGTAGGTTTCCTTGAGAACCATTCAATAGGCTACTTCCAATTGCCATAAGTGATATAGAAATAAAAAAGCTCATTACAAACTTTCTAAACCACTAACTGAACACTTATGAGCGATACTGTATAATCAAAAAAATTGGCATTTTTTATTGATTACGACATACACATGTGCATAACATGCATCAGTATGAAACACATGCATTACATCTTCAAAAGAAAGTAGCAGTTAACTCACACTCATCCAAACAACCCTATAAACCTCAAAGAAACACCCATTTCCATTATCTCGATGGCGGGCATCCAACCCGCATCAATATGAAGTTTAACACCGATTGGATTCTTAATCCACAAACAATCTTCTGTTCGATAATCTTCGACGTACCTAATCAATACACTTTATACAATTATGTTTAGCCACCAAATTACGGGTCATCGGTTTTTAGGCGTCATGTATGTTTAGGAGTTGAGGTGAATCGGCTCTAAACCCTCAACAAAACCATAACACTCGATAAACACAACGTCCGAACTAAAACTTCTTGGTCAAGGACGCTGTACCGATTAGTCGGAAAAGTAACAGTGGAAAAGGTCGAACAAGTTGTGTCACGAATAGGTTCATGTTGACCCACACATTTTGCCCATCTTTTAAAAACATTATACTATTGTTAGTGCAATAATTAAGACACAAAAACTTATAGCTAGTTTTAACCCATATGACCTGCCTCATTCGACCAGTTTCATGTTTGAGATAAACCACAATCTAATCAACACAATTACATAGCTGCTACTTTTAACTTAAGTAATGAACTCAAAAGAAAGATTACAAAATTTGGGTAACTATAGTTATAGGCCTCTTGGGCCATACATTTTACGGTCTAAAAATCACAGTTTAAATTATGTATGAGATACTTTTATTCTGATAGAGCCTACCATGGTGCACCAACTACCTACTTAAAAATGTTTTCATAAGTTTCAACTTTGTGTCTCAAAGAATCCAAAACATTCGCACACTTCTTTGCAGATTCTTTCAGCGCCTTAAGTTTTTCTTCAACTTTTGGTATCTCACTTTCAACACCTTCCACCAGATTTTGACTTTGCATAGCTCTGTATATCTGGTTTCGCTTCTGATTCAAATAAGAAAGTCGCAAGTAGATGTTTCTTATCCCTTACAAACCCAACCTTCATACCCAATAGTTCAAAAGCCTTTAAAATACTATCCAACTTATCAAGCTCTTCCTTAGTAGTGGTGAGCTTGGTGTTCTTGATCTTAGCAGCTATGCTAACAGTCTCACCAATCATACCTACCACCAACTTAGTACACAGGCCTTCAGGTATGCCATCATGAAGAAATTGCTTCTTCTGAAAGCATAGCCTATAGTAGCTTGATCTCAGGTCCTCTGAAAGCTCATTATCAATGTCGAGACCTCCGTATATAATCTTGAAGTCAATGAAAGTTTTTACATCTTTGAATGTGGGGTTTAAGGGTCTCGAATATTCTAAAACTCTTGAATTTCTAATGCGAGATGTTCTGGGCTTCTTAGGAACCACAGTTAAAAAAAGAGACTCTGTGTGTTCACGTCTCTTTGGCTTTGAAGTTGATGCAACTGTTTCCATAAAAAATTATTTTCAAAGAATTAATAAATGTTAGAGTTAATTACATTTTTGGTCCTTGTGGTTTGGCCAAATTGCAGGTTTGGTCTCCAAAACTTTGAAAGTGCAACGATAATCCCCATTTTGAAGTTTGGGTTGCATTTTTGGTCCTTATTGGTGTGAATGACTAAATTACCCTTGTCTTTTCCGTAAGAAGACAAAGGGTATTTTAGTCATTTAAATTTATCCAGGGACCAAAAATGCAATCCAAACTTCAAAATGGGGACTATCGCTGCACTTTCAAAGTTTTGGGGACCAAACCTGCAATTTGGCCAAACCACAAGGACCAAAAATGCAATTAACTCTAAATGTTATGTAAGAAATTGGTAACAGAAAATTCAAATTACTTACCTAAAGCCATTTGTTCTGCTTGTGCTTCTACGTTCATAAGGCTCAGAGAACCATCTACCTCATTCCCATTATTAGCCTTGATGATGTAAACCTACAAACGTAAGATTAATAGTTAAACAAGCATGCTAATATTGTTTCTGTTATTAATCTCTTATTTATATCTATACTACATATAACGGACGTACAATCCAATTAAGCATTATAACAGATAAAGCATCTAAGTCAACCAAGACATGTAAAGAAAATAATATTAAACTTGAATACATATAGTCAATGCTTGTACACTTTTATGAATATTTTGTTAAAACTACATGTATATTAAAACATGGTTTGGTTCGGGTAACTTCGGATATTTGAAAAGAAAACCGACATCAAACAGTTGATAAGAAGGTTTTCGTGTTCGGGTTGTTTCGCTTTTGGTTTCTTGGCAATCGTTTTTGCGGTTTCGAATTGAGCGGGTGGGCTAGGTTTGGCGGTTTCACGATTTTTTAACACCCTATCCATAACTTTATATAAATCAAATAGTCACGAAAAATATTGCTCACTAAAATATTTATTATCACAATCAGATAATGAAAAACATTGTCACTGATTAAAGAGTTGAAATATGCGACATGAAATCTTGACATACGTAAATCTTTTGTTACAAAAACGTAATAAATTAAAAAGCGTGGTCGGGTACCCACCACCGCAACTCATGGTACCACTAGTAAATAAATATGTATGAAGAGATATGCCACCTTAAACTTTGCTTGGTTCGACTAATTGAAAAATCAAGACATCTCCTTCAACCAAGTTATGTTCTCGTACAAAAATTTCCAGCCTGCACTAATCCGAAAGTTATATGTAAAGTATCTCACTCCCCATTGCTCTCTGTTTTCATCTTCAAGCACAAAATGGACATCGTTTTGTAAATCTTTAGGTAAAACTTTTTGTAAATGAGACTCGCAGAAATTTTTTGGAAGGCACTGCAAACCAAAAAGGGGTGGTATCTTGTTATGTCATGTTTCTGTAGCTTAAATACAGTAGTGAACAGTTGAATAAAAGGCTTTACCATCACAAAGCCAGAGGTTACGTGCGATCTAAGCATCATTTTATAACAACTAGGAAACTCGCTTCCTAGTCTAGACTGAAACTCCTTTGCTTCCTTCACTGCAAGAGACCCTTTTTTCTGCAAACTGTATGAAACATATGATCATTATTTTCATGACACTTAGATAACAAGATACAAAACTAGAAAGCGATCGACCTCAAAGAGGATGACTAGAAGGATCGCTTCCAACCTGTTGATGAAAACCAAAAACGGTACTTTTCAATATATAAAACGTTTTGATATAACTACCAAAATGGGACAAAAAAAAAAGTATAGTTATCAAAACTAGTCTTTTAAAAAACAGTAGCTCGCCATTTATTTTTCTTCAACCCAATGGAGAACCATAAGTCAAAAACCAGAAAGCATATGATGCCTTGTATTCAATGCTAAACAAACATACAGATAAGGAATTTGTGTTCAACATAAATCGAGATAGGTATGAAGTGGCACATTATTTATTCCATACATTAATAGCATACAAATCTTTTCCATTTTACCCAAATAATTATCCAATCTAACTGACCTACTCTTCAATTCAGTTTAAAAACAGATCCTAAAACCTTCACAAATAGATCGTAGCTAAATCAGACTAAATAATACATCAAATACAGTGTTGTTCCAAATTGGCAACAAGATCCGTAACAATTGAAGAGATAAATTTGGGTCACAAATTCTTACGATCTTAATCGGTACAGGCTGATCTTCCTCTAGCACATTGAACCTGCTCAGATTCAAGTTTCTCGGCATAATCTGTGACAAAAAAACCATCAAGTGTTAGCAAGCATATACATTGATAAATTTATTATAAACATGTAATGAAAAGAGATCAGAGTTACCGATGAAGGATCAGAGATAGTACGAGGCTGGGAATGAGAAGTTTCAGCAGAATTGGGGTTTTCAGTGTCAACTTTGAAGATCGGCGCCGCCATATCTAGGGTTTTTTATCGGAGAAACGGAAAGAATAGAGAGAGATGAAATGTAGTTGGCAAAATAGGGGAGAGGTGATATTTAAGAGCATAAAATTGTCCAAAAAGCTCCTTCCACGTGTTACTTTCTTATTATACGATATTTTATTCAGTGTTGTCCATTACAAAATATGGTATTTAACATTTTATTTAAATATATTTCTATGGCATGCTCCCGGCATCTTTGTATGGAGAGGAAGGGAAGGAAACAAAAAAATTTGTTCCCAAGTTTTATTTTCTCAAGAAAAGGGTAGGAGCACAAGGAACTTTAAACAACTTTTTCTCCAAACTTTCTTTGCCAAGAGTAGAGTATTTGGAGATAAAAGAAACAGTGCTAAATATATTTTAGATGTATGACTAAATACGATTCATCTATACTTCTACACTATATGCAAGAATGAGGTTATGGACCCCATCCGATTTAATGATAGAGAACCACAAGCCTCCAATTCGAAAATTCTCGAATTTTCCTTCCCAAAACTCTCAAAACACACTCTCCTTCTCAAAACTATCACAGGACTATATTCTCTCCGGCTCTCCCTTCTCAAAACTATCATAACTAAAAACAGGACTATACTCTCTCCATCATTGGGAAATCAAAGAATATACGTTTTTTTAACCATAATAGTTGTATCGCATTAATCGCATATGTATCACCTTTGTCTTCTCTTTTCAATACCACCACATATCGTTCAAATAATTTTAGTTTAAGCAATTATATTTTGAGTTAAAGACTTATTTGTGAAATTTACATCTTTCTTTCCATTATTCTTTAACTCAAGAATAGAAATGACATTACACGGGAACTTTACACGGCAACTTAATAAATTGGGGGTGTAGGTTGACACATTTCGGCATATGAGTCAATCATAAGTAAAGGATATAAAATTACCATCTAGAAATAGCTTTTAACTTGTGACAGAGGATAGGACTATATAGATGCAACCGATGCAGTGGTTGATCTATATCCGCTTATGATGCAGCATTTGATCTATATCTGCTTATTGGTTCTTATGAGTGCTCCCTTTTCTTTCTTTTTTTTAAAGTAAGGAACTTCCAAATTAGCGATTTAGCATATTTAGTTTGAGTTCTATTATCCTTCAAGCTCATAAGCTATCTGATTTCTTGTTAAGACAAAACTCTGTTCTTAAGCCATGTAATCTTTTAAGACTAGTTGTTTCAACAATGAGTGTGGTAACACACTTGATGGTGTAACACCTGTATTATGTATGTAAGTTAATGCATTCAAAGATGTGATGTTCAGGATCACTAAATAATTTTGCCAATGTTGTATCAGCTTTCCATGAGTTATTAGCAAGTGTTTACCTTTTAAGAATATTTATAAGAATCTTGGTGTTATTTACTGACTTATGAAACAGTATGTCTTCACTAAACTTGATAGATCAGTTGACGATGGATTTTTTATGCATGGTTTGTCCATAGTCTCACTACTTTCTTCATTGGTCGCTAGTTAAATAACGAAGAGCCAAAATATGGTTAATATTCCACTTGTTCAATCAAAGTAAGTTTTCAATCGGCTAAATTTCCCCTTTCATTTCTTTAATTAATCATATGTTTATGTTACAAAGGAAAACATAAATGTTAACGGAAAGAATTTATGGTTATTGATTAAGTGGAGAATAAACCATATTTCACCAGTGACCAAACTACCCCTCTACCACTTCCATTTTCAATGAGACAATGCAGAGAAACCCCAAGGTAAGAGAGAGTGAAACTATAAGAAAACCTTACAAAGAAAATCTAAAAGATCCCATCAAGTACTCTATTCATATCATAGTTAAACCTTACAAGGCACATCTCCAATAATTGTTGCATAAATCAGTATACTGACAAAGATCTATTAACATAAAAACTATAAAAATGAGTACACTTGTCAATAACTTACCTGGATACAGCATTTGATGATCGTGAATCAACACCAAATGTATTAAAATGCATAAATCAGATACATAGTATTACCCTACAAATTGTGTTACTACACTAATTAGTTGAACAACTATCATAAGATCAGACGGGTTGACAATAAGGCAGAGGGGTCTTGGATGGGTGTGCAACAGGTGCCGTCGCACAGGGCCTCTACTTAAACGGGGCCACATTTCTATTAGTTTTGCATATAAGTATGCATAATATCAAACATATATGATTCATATAGTTCAAGTTTATATGCAATTTCTCTTTGGGTTACCAGTGTAATAGGGTCACTTTATTGTTATTGTCTAGGCCCACTAAAAAGTATGAGACAATAAGGTTTTTGTGATTAAGTTAATAATAACTTGTGGTTGAGCTTAAAGGGTGATAGAACTTACCCGCGTCTATTGCAACTAAAAAAGACATTAACAAAAAATGTAACTCGCACATTATTATTTGAAGATGCATCGAACTAACTCCATCTCAAAAACGGCTCTCAACACGACACGGTTCAATTATGACCGGGAAAAGCTCTCTTGAGCGTCAGGGTCACAATCGAAAACCCACAAAGAATTGTGGCCGCGTTCAACAACATGAGTACCACAGCACCCGCCTAAGTCAAGGTCACCGAGTTCCTATAAACAAATCAGCATTCTAATTCTACAAATTAACTAATATGATAAATAATCCAAACTCAAAGCCCTTGCGGGTTGTTCGGTATTGCTTACAAACATTTAAGTCTGTTTAAGATTAAAACTATCCACTTATCATAAGCCCATATTTTCAGGCTTATTTTCTCTCTTATGAGCTTATTGTTATTTAAAGATATAAAATTGATTGAGACACTGGAAAAATATGCTGAAAAGAAGCTAGAATATATGGCTTATGAAATATGAGCCGAAATGATATAAGCTCACATTAAATGAAAGTATTAATAAAATTATGCAAACATAAAAGTAACAAATTGTGAGAAATGATACCTGAGTTGAAGATGTGGGTCAATTGATTTGGGGATTTTCAATTCATCCGCCATTTGAAGATCGGAACTTCCTTCTTCGTCGATTGGACCTGTCGTCATTTGGTGGAAGAAGAAAAAAAAAACGGTTTGAATTCTTTAAGGAAAACGGAATTCTTTCTCTTTTTCTCTCATTTTGTGGGAATGATTTACAAAATTATACCCTTTTTTTTCTTTTTTCCCGGTTTTTGACATGTTTTCAATTATTTTCAATCATAATCTCTTTTTTTTTTCTTTCTTACTTTCCATAATTTTGTTGCCAAATCATTATATGAATATACAAATTAGTTGTCAAATTATTATGTAAATATAGTTTTATAGGGGTGGGTGTGGTGATGGAGCAAAACCTCTTCATCGTTGTCACTTCAGCGTCACATCAACATAACAAATTTTCACAACTAACCGCAACAAACACCCTCTCCCTCATAACAAAGCTCAACCTCTTCATTTGGGGGCCACCACTATCACTTTATTTTTTTTATTCAATTTTCCAAATAAACTAAATTCATTTCATTAAAAATAAAAATACAATACATAACATAATAATAAGAAAAAAAAAAACAACACATACTAATAAAAACGATACGAAAAAAAAAACGACACGGGTAAAAAAAATACAACACATACTAATAATAAGAAACCTAGTCATCTCTTTCGTGATATTTCTTGACTAGTCGTTCCTGCCTCTTTCGGATGATCTCTACTTTTACCGGGTCAGGATTCAAATTCGGATCTATCATCAGAAACTCCATCTCGATCTTATGTTGGATAGCTTTTTCCTTCTCCCGCCTCGCCTAGTAACAAGCCCTTTGAGCGTCGGCTTTTTGAGCATATATTTCGGATATATGTCCCAAAAAAGTACTCGATTGACTCCCACCGGAGCTGGCAGCGCTCGACGTTGAAGTCGACTTTTGTTTCTTTGCGACTTGTTTGCCGCCATCTCTTTCAGGACGAGCTCGTCTGTCCTGGCCGAATATATCCTCGAGACATGTAATGTCAATGGGATCTTCGGCATCCCACTTCAGGTAATTTTTCAAAATCTCCCAACATTTTTCATACACGAACTCCTTCCCACCATAACATTGCGCAAAGCTAACTTTCGCATTCTCGACATGATCGTGGTCATTTTCACCACTTCGACGCTGCAGATGTTTGTAAATAGCGTTGAACTTCTGGCAATCACCGTTAATCCTCGACCATTTACCAGTTATCATATTTTTGCCACGCTGGTCATTGGTGGTCTGAGCATTGAACATGTCGAGAATGTCGTTCCAAAAGAAATCTTCGGAACGGTCATTTCCCATATCTCGATCTTGGGAAATTTCTATCCAACATTGCGCAAGTAACCTTTCTTCAGACTTGCTCCACTTCCTCCTGTCTGCCTGGGCTATGACTTCCACATTTTCGTCGTCGTCTGCATCCAAATCCACAGTTTGTTTTTTTGCCTTCGTCTTTTTCCCCTACCTTTGGCCGGTTCACGTGGTTTTGGAACTTTGAATTGTGAATCGGACGGTTGTAATTCCATTTGGGGAAACTGTGGAGGTTGTGACGGGTTAAAAAACTGTGGAGGTTGTGACGGGTTAAAAAACTGTGGTGATTGAAATCGGGCGGTGTAAGTAGCGAATCCTTGTTGAAACGCATATTGTTGGTTAAGAAAAAATTCTTGTAGAGACTGGTTGGAATTTTGCGAGGAGGGGGTAGACGGGTTAGAAGAACCCCCGTATTGTGGTGGGTTTGAGTTAAGTAAGTTTGTGAAATACCTTCCGTCATTTGGGTTTTGAGACATTGTGAGATTTTTTTTTTTTTAATAAAGATATAGAGAGTTGAGGAAGATGGAGGAGATGAAGATGATAAAAATGGTGGATATGATATGTTTTTATCGGGTGGTGAGGTTTTTCTTTAAAAAAAAAAAAAAAAAAAAAAAAAAAAAAAGTAGTATCCGTTATTAAACGGATATATTTTACGGATATATTTTGAAAATCAAATATATCCGTTTCTTTTGTCAGACACTCTCTTCGTCGTCACCACGGCGGTGGATCCAACGGCGAGCCACGACGAAGGCCCCCGGTGTGACGGTGGCCCACGACGAAGTGCCACATAGGCTCACGGCGAGCCACGAAATTACCATACCGTCCGCTCTTATAAACTTTTTGTAAATATACCATTTTTTGTTTTATAAAAAAAAATTAAACGAACAAAAAAACTTAGAGTTGTTTTTAACAATTAATTACCTGAATTTATATTTATCTATACGACATATAATAAGTTTGAAAAGTGAAATCTTGAAAGTCAAAGATTAGAGAAATGCACAATATAATTAATACTCTTATTAAAACACCCAATTACTTAAAAATACAATAAGTTATTCACATTGTACAACCAAATAAAAGCATATATACCAAATTAAAAACAATTAATTAAAACACCCTTTATTAAAAAGTACAATAAAATTTTCACAATGTACAATTTAAACAAGGTGCAACATAATCCAAAATATAAAATAATTAAAGACACTAATTAATATTATTTTTAAAACACCCTAAAATGAAAAGTATATGTTATTATACACATTATACAAATTAATAAAACACACAAAGCTTCATACAAGCTAACAAGTTTATGGTATATATAGTTTTGAAAACCAGACCGGACCAAATGGTTCAACCAGGAACCGGTGTCGCCACCGGTTCGGCTAACCAATAAAAGCCATCCGAAAATGAACTAGAGACCCGTTGAAACCGATACAAACTGGTGGAATTAGGTCTCATCAAGATATATGTATTCGGTTAATCGTCACAGGGTACCCGCCGCCGAAACGTGCTTGTACCATGCTATACTATATATTTCAAAACGAAATTATTAATACACGTCGAAAATCAGGTTGACCTGGGATGCTTCAAATCCGGCGGGTTGGTCCGGTTTAATTTGATCCATTTTTGACCCAACCCATCGGGTTGACTCGGTTTAAATCGACTCATTTTTCGACCGGAACGGTTCAACCGATTGAACCACCGGGGTCGAACCGGGTTTCAAAACATTATGTTTAATCCAATCTTCAAACTTTATTACTTTTCGTTTATAACCCATAAACTTTTTTTTTAATCATTAAACGATCTTTCGCTATAAACTCTCGTTGCTATGCATGGGTACTCGTCTATTTATACATTTGTTTAAACAAAATCATTAACGATTTACTAGAATATCGGGAAAATGGCAAAAATACTATTTTACCAACATATTTCACCAAATACTCACTTTTTATCGAAAAATCTTAAACACCCATAAATCCGCAAGTTTTGCGAGAGTTTGCAAATTTTATAAAAACTCGCAAGGTTTGACTTTTCAAAGTCAAACCTTGCGAATTCTAAAAAAATCGCAAGGTTTGACCTCGCAAAGTCAAACATTACGAATTTTTTAAAATTGCTTCCTTTTCCTTCGGTTTTTATGCTTAGCTCAAAATACGAACGTTGTAGATATCGCATTTCTCGTTAGTAGCTTTTTGAATTACCGCAAAAGGAGTTTGTATGAGAAAGTTATGGCTAAAATACCATAACAACTTTTTCTACTTTGTTTTCAGTGGTATTTTAGCCATAACTTCATCATACGAACTTCTTTTTGCGTGATTCAAAAATTCACTTGACGGGAAAAGAAAGATCTACAACTGCATAATTTGAGCTATGCGTGAAAACCAATAGAAAAGAGAGCAATTTTCAAAAATTCGCAAGGTTTAGCCTTGCAAAGTCAACCTTGCAAATTTTATGAAAACTAGCAAGGTCAAACCTTGCGATTTTTTTAATAAATTTCAAGGTTTAACCTCGCAAAGTCAAACTTTGCAGAATTTATAATAAAGGATGCAAACTCTCGCAAAACTTGCGGATTTTGTGGGTATTTCAGATTATTTTGATAAAACTTGGGTATTTGGTGAATTGTGTTGGTAAAAATTGGAATTTTTGTCATTTTCCCATATATCAATTACAAATATGATACACTTATTAGTTATTTTAATGAAAAAGGCAAAGCTTGTCTTTGATTATGTTTTAATATCACAGTTTTGTGAATATTTGATTTTTAACAACAACCCTTTAAGCTGTTGTTAGCATTTTTCAAAAAAGAAAAGCTAAAAGGCGTGTGTTTAATTCTGGAAAAGAAATCATTTATTTTGATTCTTTTCATAAGGGCATGGTTTTGTCTTTAAAATTTCTTATGTTGATTTTTTATTAGAAAGTGGTTGTGTCTGGTTTTTGCAAAATTATCCTACTTTGATTTTTTTTAAGATGAAAAGTATTGAAATCTCTATAAAAAAAGTGTTGAGAACCTAGAAAATATATTTAAATGTATTCATAGAGAAATGAGAAAAGGATTTGTAGAAAAGATGTAAGGAAAAATGTTGAAATTTTTTCAATATTATAGTTAGAATTTGCAAATCGAGTGTGTGTATAGTTGGTGAGAAATACCATCTTTTTCTAAGAATTTTTTCACTTAAGAATTAAAAATATGAAATATGTTTAGTTAATATTTTTTTAAAAGATTCTCATTTAAAAGTTAAAAACACACTTCTTAGTTTTTACTGAAATTTTGATAAATCCAATTTAGCATTTTCTACTTTCACCTCTCACTAAAAGAAACTTGGGCTGTAAATAAACCGGACGAACACGAACGAAGCCTTGTTCATATTCGTTCATTTAATTTTAACCGGAACAATAAACGGACACGAACGCTTAAACGGACAAATTTACTTGTTCATGTTCGTTTATCAAGAAAATGAGTTGTTCATTTCGTTTATGTTCGTTCATTAAGACACTAAACGAACGCTAAACGAACATAAATGAACGTAGACAAACAAACATAAACTTTATTAAATTATGCATAATATATTTTCATATATATGTTGTTTTGTTTAAGAAAACTAATTTAAATTATACAATTCAAAGATATGATTTACGAATATAAATAAATAAATGAACATAAACGAACGCATAAACGGACGTTCACGAACATAAATGAACGAACGCGACCTTCGTTCATGTTTGTTCATTTAACTAAACGAACGTAAAATATTGTTCATGTTCGTTCATTTAATAAATAAACGAACATAAACGGACTTTTATCGAATAATTAATGAAATGTTCACTGAACGCTCAGTTCGTTTACAACCCTAAAAAAGGAAAAAATTGAATGAATCAATTGGAAAACTCCATGATTTTGAAAAGTTGAATGAATTAATTGGAAAAGTCCATGATTTTGAAATATGAGACATTTGTTAATACAAATAAACTGTAAAAACATTTATTTATATTTTACGATCTTCTAATTTTTTGTCGATAACAATCGTAAAATCATTTTAACGAAATAAATAAAATACGTAGAAGCTTTGAGCCAATAGTTTACTAACACACTTTTACTAAACATATAAAATCATCATAACATGTTTAGTTGGATAAGTTATATAAAACCAAAACCATTTTTATAAAACACTTGCAAGTAATTTTGTTTACTTATATTTGATAAAAATGTATATGTGCTTAGTATAACTTATAATGGGTAAATGATGGGTAAAAACCAAAGTCCATGACCTATACCCATGGAGCATGATCCATGATCCATTGCATGACATCATGCATGAAATCATGTTGAATATTATCCATGATCCATGACCTAAAGTCCATGACCTATGACCCAAGACCCATGACCCATTGACTAAGTACAATGTATCTTGTTGGGTATCCATGATCCAAAGTCCCTGACTCATGGTCCATAACCCATAACCTGGTTTGCAACCCAAAATTCGGACTAGCCTGGCCCAGCTGCCGGATCCCTTGGATGGCACTGGTCGGATCCCTTGGGTAAGGGATCCGCCGGATCCGAGTGAACAATAGGCAGATAGCCTATAAATAGTGAGCCGTTTCTCTCTTGCTCTGAACCCCTTTTAGACATATCTTCTCTCTATGTTCTAACCTCTCTAACCTCAGATCCAACGGATCATTTTGTGTAGTTTTCTCTTTGTGTGATTCTCTAGGTTTCTCTTAAAGGCGAGATCACAACCTCTTGAAGACGTGCAAGCTCAAGGTCATGAGTTGCTAAGCTTCGTCATCATCAAGACCACTGAAGTGCATCTTGTTGATAGTTCTTCTCTCCCTCCATAGTGTGTCAAGTTGAAGGCATTGGTGTATAGTGCCTAAGGTGTACATTCGATATGTGGCGTCGATGTATATTTGTGTAGTTTGGTTAAAAGGGTATTGATATCCTTTGAAGTGTTGTAAAAACGAGTTCCTCCTTTGTAATAGAACTTGGTGTCTAGCCTAGTACCGGATAAAGTGTAGGCGACATTGTGATAGGTTTGGTTCTACCTCGTGGAAGAACTCGGTGTCTAGCTTTGTATCGGATAAAGTGTAGGCGACGATGTGAAGGCTTCTCCGCTATATTAAGGAGCTTGTGTTGTGTAGTGCTTAGAAACTCTCGAGTTGAGTACTCGGGGAGTGAAGTAGGGCAAGGAAAGAGTCTTGTAGCCGAACCACTATAAATACTTGTGTCATGGTTTTGTGTTCCTTTACTCTTTATCTCTTTGTTAATACAAATAAGCCGTAAAAACATTTAATTTTATTTTACGATCTTCTAATGTTTTGTCGATAACAAACGTAAAATCAATTTAATGAAAAAAATAAGATACGTAAATGGTTTGAGCCAATAATTTAGTAACACACTTACGTTTTTCATATAAAACACTAAAACAAGCAATAGTGTTTTCATGGTATAATAATGCATATGTACAACAACTAGTGTTTACATAATGGGTAGATATATACATACTTAGTGTGTATTATAATGGGTAATAGAATGGGTAGAAGTATAAGCATTTGACCCATTGACTAAATACATTGAATGTAGTTGGGTAAAACCCAAAGTCCATAACCCATACCCATGGAGCATGATCCATAACCCATACCCATGGAGCATGATCCATAACCCATTACCCATTGCATGACATCATGCATAAGTCATAATGGGTATTATCCATGACCCATGGAGCTAACCCATAACCCATTGACTAGATGCATTGCATCTTCTAGATACATTGTATCTACTTGGATACCCATGGTCCAAAGTCTAGGACCCATGACCCATAACCCATGGATAATGAGGAGCGTCTCACGGATCCCTCAGTTTACACTGGACGTATCCCTCATGGAAGGGATCCGTGGGATTCGTGCAACAGTAGCAAGTTTTTGTCTATAAATAGTGAGCCATTTCTTCATTGTAACCTACCCCTTTCACACACATTTTCTCTTAGTGTTATAATGTCACACCCTCGCCGGAGGCGGAAACACGAGGTGTAACGGAAAGGAACATAAGCACAAGATAATAGAACATACCAACGTTAAGATTCAAAAGAAATAGTACACCATTACAATACCAGTTTAGCCGACATCGGCAAATATATTACAAAGTTTAGATTCCAAAATATTGCGTTTTGTTACATAACGATTTGTAGTGACAAGTGAAAACTTCATTATGCAAGACCTGGTAGAAAAGCTTACTAACGATCACCAAATGCATGAGAGAAAACGGGTCAACTATGAAAATAGTTGGTGAGTATACACGCTTAAGTAAAATAAGAAAACTCGAAAGAAATATTCAAAGGTTTCGGTCATCAAACATAGTCAACAAAGCAAAGGCATTGTAAATCCACTCACTTCCAAGTTCCGCCCATACAAAACTTGCAACCTGTGTGTTCACAACCCATTGCACAAAATATAGTGTGTCAAGTAGTCAAGTATACGTTGCGGGACATTTCACAAGATAGCACCACGATATAATAATGTATGCCGTGCAAAGCCCCTAGAATAAATAATATGCGTCCCGTAACATAGTGGACGAGAGGTTGGCCGACCTCTAATAGCGCTATCCATACTACCTACTAATAGGAGACTAACAATGCGAATGTACGAACGGTACATCATACAACTATTATATACAATTAAGAACACTCCGAACATGGGAGAATTTGCACACTCCACCAATAAGGCGAGAATTTTTGAGAACGCTCCGTAACATAGTGAGACGCTCTGCTCCGGACCGGGGAGGCTTTAGGATGCTCCGAACAAGGGAGACTTTATAGTGATGCTCCGAACATGGGAGACTTTAGGTCAAGGTCATAACACGTACGGTTCAATAAGTTCAAACAAGGCATAATTTCGTAATTAAGTTCAAGGGTTGGATTCAAGTTCAAAGGTTCAAACATAATGAGTTCATAAACTAGAAATCAATTTAGTTCAAATATGGTTCATGCATTTAGCCCCAAAATATAGTAAAAGCGGCAAAAGGGATGTGATTACTCACTTGATGAATTGATGCGATGACAAAAGTGGTTACACCGAAATGTAGCGTGAATCTCAAACCGACCTATTATGAATGATATGATATGTAATAAGTCATGATGTAATGTTATGCATGCAATTCGGATGATATTTATACCACTTATGTATTTTTGAAAACAATACTTCGTCGAAAATATAATCTTTTAACGCCTTGACCATTTTAAATTACTTCACATGTATTTATGTTGAAATGATATCCGACGATAATCATTAAGTGATTTATTAAGAGAATATAACTTTTCGTCAGAAGATAATGTCGTTGAAATTTCCATGAAAGTGACAAAACGGCCTCTAAAAGCTAGTCGTAAAATGGTGCACGTCGAGCGTTAGGAAACGAACTCAACGGTTTTGGGAAGCTTGTATCATTATCTCAAAGTTTTAGTACATGAGTTTCCATCCTAGAGGTCTCGAACATAAAGAAAAATAGAAGTTAAGTATGGTACTTATGTCCCAAAATATAGTTTAAGGATGTTTTGCGGCAAAGTTTAAGTAAACGTAATTAATTCATTACAACTCCGCTAATCAAACGGTCGGACATTTTGATAAATATACTTGGCAAACTTACTTTTACTAGAAGACATCTCTTTATAAAAAGTTCTAATTCAATGTTAAAAACAACCTTTAACTTGGTAACTAGTTTTTGCCGCAAAACTTGCCTAATAGAAATCAAGATAGTTTTTCTTATATGATAAAAGTTACTGCAACTTTTGTAAACGTGTATAATTTAATCGTTACAAATTCGTTTTCTACGTTTTAAAGATCCTTAGCTTTGTATCGAAGTATACTAACATATTTTTGACAAGTCGACATAATTTACAACGTCCAAGCTTCATTTTTGACTCGTACAAAATAAACAATGTTTGCTGAAATTCCAGAAAATTTATAGTTTTCTTCGTCAACTTGAAAAATTCATAACTTCTTCGTTATAGCTCCGTTTTAATCCGTTCAAGCGGCCACGGTTTCGTTTTAAAGTATATTTTCTAAATATTTAGGCCAAAAAATTTTATCTACTGTCGGATTTTCCAGATTTCGAAAATAAGGACATACCCTTTTTCAAACTCGTCGAAATGAGTTTTTCTCGCGCCAAACCTATTCTAACCCATTCAAAACAACTCCGAAGCTATTCTAATCCTACCATACACCTTCTTAGGGTGTCATGGGTTCCTAGACATCACCAAAACTAATATATAACAAGGAGTAATTTATATGATGGGTTATATACATTTAACACTTAAAAACATTAAAAAGTGGTATGAATGCTTACAAGAAATATGATGAGGTTTGAGGACAATGGGTTTTTCCTAATCACCTTAGGTTTTTATTGCAAAACCTTGACAAAGAGTGATACTAGAGTTT